>WNWK01034225.1:0-20579 GCA_009830355.1 Cherax destructor | reverse complement strand
ATATTTAAGTAAAGGACAAAATGCAACTAATGTGACTTTTTATTGGGCAACGTTTCGCTCTCCAGGAGCTTTCTGCCGAAAAGCGTTACATGGACACAGGGGGCTATTAAAACTCTCAAAGTGAGGTGAAATACTAGTGGTGGTCGAGGTAGTAGTGATAAGTAGTAGTAGTAGTAGTAGTAGTAATACAATAAGGTAGAACAATCAATATGCACATGAGTAAAAGGTGATAAAACAAATACTTAGGTAGTATAACAATAGGTTAGACAAATATTTTTTGCTGGAGGTTGAAATATAGAAGGCCTGTAGGAGTGTTCCACATCTACGATGTGCTTGTGTTGAATTAGCAGGAGAGACTATGTGATGGTATGGTTAACTGTTTTCAGGAGGATTCTTGCTAAGACTTCAGAGATGGTGAAGCTGCCTTTGTTTTGTTTAATTGTGTTAGAAACAGAGATAAGTGCTGATTCAAGGCATTTGCGTCTACGGAAATTAGTTTCTTTGATTACTAGTCGGGCGTCTTTGAATTTCATGAGATGATTGTTGGAATTTCGGTGTTGTACGCAGGCGTTGTTCAGGTTATCGTTTCATGTGCGCTAATGTCCCATATCATAAAAATCTTTGAAAGGGTTCTAAGAAGCAAGATCGCCACCCATCTTGATACCCATCAATTGCACAACTCAGGACAGCATGGGTTTAGAGCAGGCCGCTCCTGTCTGTCCCAATTACTGGACCACTACGACAAGGTCCTGGATGCTCTAGAAGATAAACAGAATGCAGAAGTTATATACACAGATTTTTGCAAAAGCCTTTGACAAGTGTGACCATGGTGTAATAGCACACAAAATGCGTGATAAAGGAATAACAGGAAAGGTTGATAGATAAATCTATAATTTCCTAACATGTAGAACACAAAGAGTAGTAGTCAACAGAGTAAAGTCTGAGGCAGCTACTGTGAAAAGCTCTGTTCCACAAGGCACAGTACTTGCTCCCATCCTATTCCTCATCCTCGTATCAGACATTGACAGGGATATAAGCCACAGTGCTGTGTCTTCCTTTGCAGATGACACCCGAATCTGTATGACAGTGTCCACCGTTGAAGACACTGCAAGACTCCAAGCAGACATAAACCAAATCTTTAAATGGGCTGCAGAAAACAATATGAAGTTCAATGATGAGAAATTTCAATTACTCAGATACGGAAAACGTGAAGAAATGAAAATCTCATCGGAGTACAAAACTAATTCCAACCACACAATAGAGCGAAAAACTAATGTCAAAGACCTGGGAGTGATCATGTCAGAGGATCTCACCTTCAAGGACCATAACAAAGTAGCAATTGCATCTGCTCAAAAAATGACAGGATGGATAATGAGAACCTTCAAAACCAGGGATGCCAAGCCCATGTTGAAACTTTACAGATCGCTTGTTCTATCTAGGCTGAAATATTGCTGCACACTAACTGCACCTTTCAAGGCGGGTGAAATTGCTGACTTTGAAAATGTGCAGAGAACCTTCACGGTACGCATAACTGTGATAAACCACCTCAACTACTGGGAACGCTTGAAGTTTCTAAACCTGTACTCCCTAGAACGCAGGCTGGAGAGATACATTATTATATACACATGGAAAATTCTCGAGGGCTTAGTACCAAACTTGCACACAAAAATCACTCCCTACGAAAGCAAAAGACTCGGCAGGCGATGTAACATCCCCCCAATGAAGAGCAGAGGTGCCACTAGCACGTTGAGGGACAACACAATAAGTGTCAGGGGCCCAAGATTGTTCAACTGCCTCCCAGCATACATCAGGGGGATTACCAACAAACCCCTGGCTGTCTTCAAGCAGGCACTGGACATATACCTAAAGTCGGTACCTGACCAGCCAGGCTGTGGTTCGTACGTTGGACTGCGTGCGGCAAGCAGTAACAGCCTGGTTGATCAGGCTCTGGTCCAACAGGAGGCCTGGTCACAGACCGGGCCGCGGGGGCGTTGACCCCTGGAACTCTCTCCAGGTAGACTCCAGGTAGATATACAACCCTCCACAGAACAGCAGGAGGTCAAGACAAGAGTGCAAGGAGAGCAATGAAGTAATGGTTGGCACACTAGCTAAGGTGGCCAGAAGGGCCTCATATGGGTAAGGCAAACTTACTTGTTGTGAGTGATTTCAATTATTGCGGCCCCTGAATGGGGCCCAGTGTACACATTGCTTATATCATGTATATTATCTTTTCATGTAATTTTAAATGGCTGATATTTTCAATATTAGCTAAGTTGAAAATATCTTTCTTTTTATTATTATTTGACATTGCTATATTATTATGTAGGATGTAACATTTACACCAGTGTGCTCCCTGTTCCAGAGGTGAGTGGCTGTCCGCATTGGCAAACTACCTTGCTAACTATCACCTCGCTTCTTTGTGTCATGCTGTACCTCGCACCGTCTTGGAGTAGCCTGGTGAGTCACGTGATCACACCTGAGATGGGAGATTGGCCTCACTTCATCTCTCTCTCCTCTGCTGGTCACCGCTGGACCAGCATCTCTCTCCTCTGCTGGTCACCGCTGGACCAACATCTCACTCTCCTCTGCTGGTCACCGCTGGACCAACATCTCTCCTCTGCTGGTCACCGCTGGACCAACATCTCACTCTCCTCTGCTGGTCACCGCTGGACCAACATCTCTCCTCTGCTGGTCACCGCTGGACCAACATCTCTCCTCTGCTGGTCACCGCTGGACCAACATCTCTCCTCTGCTGGTCACCGCTGGACCAACATCTCACTCTCCTCTGCTGGTCACCGCTGGACCAACATCTCTCTCTCCTCTGCTGGTCACCGCTGGACCAACATCTCTCCTCTGCTGGTCACCGCTGGACCAACATCTCACTCTCCTCTGCTGGTCACCGCTGGACCAACATCTCTCCTCTGCTGGTCACCGCTGGACCAACATCTCTCTCTCCTCTGCTGGTCACCGCTGGACCAACATCTCACTCTCCTCTGCTGGTCACCGCTGGACCAACATCTCTCTCCTCTGCTGGTTACCGCTGGACCAACATCTCTCTCTCCTCTGCTGGTCACCGCTGGACCAACATCTCTCCTCTGCTGGTCACCGCTGGACCAACATCTCTCTCCTCTGCTGGTCACCGCTGGACCAACATCTCTCTCCTCTGCTGGTCACCGCTGGACCAACATCTCTCTCCTCTGCTGGTCACCGCTGGACCAACATCTCACTCTCCTCTGCTGGTCACCGCTGGACCAACATCTCTCTCCTCTGCTGGTCACCGCTGGACCAACATCTCTCTCTCCTCTGCTGGTCACCGCTGGACCAACATCTCTCTCCTCTGCTGGTCACCGCTGGACCAACATCTCTCACTCTCCTCTGCTGGTCACCGCTGGACCAACATCTCTCCTCTGCTGGTCACCGCTGGACCAACATCTCTCCTCTGCTGGTCACCGCTGGACCAACATCTCTCCTCTGCTGGTCACCGCTGGACCAACATCTCTCCTCTGCTGGTCACCGCTGGACCAACATCTCTCTCCTCTGCTGGTCACCGCTGGACCAACATCTCTCCTCTGCTGGTCACCGCTGGACCAACATCTCTCCTCTGCTGGTCACCGCTGGACCAACATCTCTCTCCTCTGCTGGTCACCGCTGGACCAACATCTCTCCTCTGCTGGTCACCGCTGGACCAACATCTCTCCTCTGCTGGTCACCGCTGGACCAACATCTCTCTCTCTCCAGAGATCTCTCTTGTCTCTGCTTGTTTATTCGTTATTTAGACTCTGGTAGAGTATGATTTCGGTGGTGAATCGAAAAATACTTCTGGTAACTCTGTGTAACTCTGTTCACAGAGCATAGTTCAGACTCAGTGATTTTTGACGTTTTATTAAGGTTGTGTGTCGTACTGACACTCCAAGTTAACCCAGGTACTGAGCTACAGCTTCTGACCAAAGTTGCTTGCCATCTGCGCATTGTTATAGTTGGGGATTTGGTTATGCTGAACTTAGATTCAGTATTAAGGGAGTTTTATGCCTTTTATGGAGGATCTGCTGATGATCCCCAGTTAGGGTCGTTTTGTCTCCTTGTTCCTGACGCTGTGCTGCTGCTTGTTATATTAGTGTTGTTCGGTGAATCGTGTGTCTTACTGTTCAAGCAAACTATTTTGATTGCCTGGTTGGTCAAGATGATAGATTATTTGAGGACGTTTAGTCAGTCACTGTTTAAGTCGAGTCGAGTCTTACTGAGACATAACGAACAACTTGGAGCACACACACACATTCTCACACACTCACTCGACGGTACTTAAAAGCCATAAAGATATGTAATGTGCCTTCAGCACTATAATACTGTACAATTTTTCTTTGCTTTACAAGAGAAGTGTAGGAACTAATATGAGCTAATATCCTAATTTATATTAAATTTGTTTACTTTGATTTTGTCCACCTAGAAAACTTTGTTAATAAACTTCTAAATTTTTATTTCTTTAGTGAGTATCCTATCAGATGCCAGTCACAATGAATCTTACTAAATGTCTAGAAGTAAATACTCATAGATCTAAATGGATTATGAAAACATGCAGTTACATTAAGTTTTACAACCTGCATGAATTGTATCACTGTAGGCAACAAGAGCATTTCACCCCTCCATGGAAGATGTGTTCATTTAATATCACATACCTGTAAGTCCCTCCCAAGAAGCTCATTGCTAGTAATCCCTTCCTTAAATCACTTGTTAAAGCAACTGCTCAAGAAGAAATTTCTCTCCTAGCTGGTAGTAATAAGTTATCACAAGTTATATACACTGATGGATCTAAACAGGAGTCTTCTGGCAGGGCTGCATCTGCTCTGGTTGCCACCTCCCTAGTTAAGAACAATAATAAATTTGTTGAACTAGGCATAAGAATTAACAACTGGGCGTCTACACTGCAAACTGAATTGTTTGCAATCCTAATGGCACTAAAGCTAACTTATGACACAGAGCTTGACTCTATCATCATTACTGATTCTATGTCATCATTGAAGGCTCTTGACTCATATAATGACTCTAACAGCATGTTCATTGGAGAAGCCAGGTATAGATACTCAAAAATCCGGGACAAAGGAATTAATGTACATTTGCTATGGATCCCATCACACATTGGATTACTCCTTCATGATAAAGTTGATATGTTAGCCAAGAAGAGCACCCAGAAGGAGAATGTAGATTATAACTTTGGTATATCTGTGTCTAGCATTAGGAATAATATTAGGAGAGAAATAAATAATGAAAATGATTGCTATAGGAATGCAGTTAGAAGCCTGAGTAGATCTATAACCCACTATGATAACATGAACATAGATAAGTATGTTTATGGAGCAACTTGCAATGTGAACAGACTGACTGATGTTGTAGTGGCCAGGCTTAGGCTTGGCTACAAGTACTTCTGGCAGTTTGGGAGACACACAGATGATGATCAAACTAAATGCAAATTATGTGGTCAGATATATGGTCACTGTCTTAAACACTATGTGCTTAATTGTCCACTTATTGAGGAATATAGAGATAGACAGTATAATAACCTATGTGACATGTCAAGATATCTTATTAATGAAAATAAGATACCAGATATACTAAGCAAATTCCCTAAATTTGTTTGTAACAGATAAGTGAACTGTAGATGTAAATCCATATGTATAATTGTTAACTCTTTTGGGGCCTAATTCCTAGGCATTTTGTGTATCCATATGTTCTTGCGCTACCGTCCACGGGACGGATATGGGGTGCACAATAAACTAGCCACTTCAGTGGCAAAATCTAATCTATCACATGCAATCCTAAAGCACTATTAAATTATGATAAACTTTAAAGGATAACTGGGCCAGAATACTGACTACTTGTTAAAAAAACCCAGAAACAGGCTGAATGCTAGAGGGGCAGACCTTCTAGTATTCTCTGGAGATGTAAAATCAATCATAAGGTGACTGCCTGGGAAAACCTCAAGCCACTTAGGGAGAACAGAAAAGCAGAGGGCTAAAATGATGGAGGCAGTTCTGGAAAACCCCTTGCATCAACATGTAAGGTTCTACCAGAGAGAAAGGAGAGTATGAACCAGCAAGGCTTGAGCTTCTATTCTCAGTGAGTAATTAAGACATTGGGATATCACATACGAAAGGCTCCTTGGAGCTAGTGACCATGTAGTCCTGAGCTTTGAATACACTGTAGACTTAACAATTAGGGAAAACTACAAATATGGAAGAAGCAAAACTTAAAAAGAGGGATGTGGCATGCAAAGTGCACGTTACACTTCATTCGGAGCAAGTACACACTGCCGTATAGGCCGCCTCCCAACCAGCGAACCCGGTGCTAAGGGTTTAGCACCTGATTCGCTGGTTAAATCAGTATCTTGGTTCATTAACCAATCACAGGCAGGAGTGCCAAGGGTTGAAGCGATGTGGTTTCACTCGCAGTCAGCACTTGCCAGACTTGCTTCAAGCTTGAAGAACAGTGCCCTCTCTCTGGCTTCTGCCTGTAAACACCGAGTGGTACACTTATATTTCAGCTCCATGTACATAGTGTACATGGTATATATATATATATATATATATATATATATATATATATATATATATATATATATATATATATATATATATATATATATATATATATACAGGAGGTGCAGGATTACCAAAACGATTGTCCAGAGAGCTGAGGAGGGGTTGTTGAGGTGGTTTGGACATGTAGAGAGAATGGAACGAGACAGAGTGACTTCGAGAGTGTATAAATCTGTAGTGGAGGGAAGGCGGGGTAGGGGTCGGCCTAGGAAAGGTTGGAGGGAGGGGTAAAGGAAGTTTTGTGTGCGAGGGGCTTGGATTTCCAGCAAGCATGTGTGAGCGTATTTGATAGGAGTGAATGGAGGCATATGGTTTTTAATACTTGACGTGCTGTTGGAGTGTGAGCAAAGTAACATTTATGAAGGGATTCAGGGAAACCGGCAGGCCGGACTTGAGTTCTGGAGATGGGAAGTACAGTGCCGGCACTCTGAAGGAGGGGTGTAAATGTTGCAGTTTTATAACTGTAGTGTAAAGCACCCTTCTGGCAAGACAGTGATGGAGTGAATGATGATGAAAGTTTTTCTTTTTCGGGCCACCCTGCCTTGGTGGGAATCGGTTGATGTGTTAATAAAAAATAAAAAAAATATATACACACAGATTAAACTTGCTTCAGGGAAAACTCAAAGTTCTCCCTGAAGCTGTGTGAATTTTTTTCCTACTACCCCCTATATTTTATATATACTTTATTTAAAGACAAAATACATTGACAAGAATACAATAGGGAGTAAAACAACATAGATAACAACTCAGAGCTACATCTCAAATACCTCGTCCAGCTCCCCGGCAGTGGGCCGCGTGCCCAGAATGCTGCAGGCATTTTCCCTCTGGATCGCAACACTGAGTCTCTTAAAGAGAAAGCTGGCCGCCCTGTGGTCCTTGGTTTCTATGATGAGTTTTTCACCCAGCTCTTTGAGAAAATTTAGAGCACATTTTCCCCATGCTCCATGGGTCTCCGACCCTATTGGGGCAATTTTTTTCTTTTCGGTTTGTCCCAGTGGGACTGTTTGTGCTCTTTGGGAGGAGCTGGTCTACTGGAGGAGTCTGCAAGGGTGTCCCACCGCTCGGCTGCTTCAATGAACCTGGGGTCTTGAGCTCCCACCACACCTCTTAAGCGTTCAGGTACAATCTTCTTGACTAATCCACTGGAAGCCAAACACGATGACAGAAATGCAGGTAAAGCTACCTGCGTTGCTTTGCGCACCCCTATACCTCCTAGTCGCACTGGGAGGGTTGCCCGCTCCAATTGCCGATCTTCTAGTGACAGATTCAGTGCCTTCTTAAAGGTTGATCTCAGGTGTGCGTCATACTCGTCAAGTGTTGCGTTGTCAAAAGAGGGTGCGCACCTCAAGAAGTAAGTGAGTCTTGGCATAGTAAGACACTTTGTGAGGAGATCCAGGGCATCATGGGCATCAAGATCGCTTATTCTCTCCTCCATTCTCTTCACAGCATTGATTATTTCCTTGTTCGTTGTGATGATTTCACACTTGGAGGGATTGAGGATGAGTGCTAAGCTCCCTGTGTCTTCACCAGTTGTAGGTCCTCTAACAGGGACTCTTCAGTACCTACCATATGTTGAGCTCATTGTGTAGGCTGGAAGTTAGTTCTCTTACTGCTAAGCAGAAGAGAAGTGGAGCGAGTGGATCACCCTGCTGAACACCCTCTGGTGAGGAAATTTCATGTTTTCCAATCAAAAGAATTGAGGGTTTGTTGTAGCCAGCTCAAATGAAGGAAAAAAGACTGGGGAACCAATCCCGAACGGCTGGCAAGACCACGTCTCTCTTCACCATATTAAAGGCATTTCTAAAGTCAAGTTTGACTACGGCCTTGTCTTTTGGTAGGTCCCTGATGTAGGCCCTTGCCGCATGAGCTGCGGCTTCACTGCCTTGAGAGACCCCAAAGCCCAGTTGGTGTGGCTGGAGTAAACTGGCAGCTTCTAGGCGAATAGTATATATATATATATATATATATATATATATATATATATATATATATATATATATATATATATATATATATATATATATATATATATGTATGTATAGTAAGTTGGTAGACAGCAGCCACTCAGGGAGGTATTACCGTCCTGCCAAGTGAGTGTGAATCTGAAATCTGTATCTGTTTTACCTGATCATAGGATTGCTGGTATCTTTTTTCTGTCTCATAAAGATGCTGGATAACAGGTATATTTTGCTACTTCTACTTACACTTAAGTCACACTACACAAGCATACACACGAAAAGAATCTTTCCTCCGTAAGCCATGCGTGTCGTATGAGGTGACTAAAATGCAGGGAGCAATAGGCTATTAACCCCTTCTTCTGTATACATTATTAAAAAAACAGAAGAAGAAAAACTGGGATGCTTGAATGTGCGTGGATGTCACTGGGATAGTGACAGTTTGGAGGGACTATTCTAAACTGTAGTAAACCACATACCACGGGTGGGGTTCGAACCCGCGGTCAGAGAGTCTCAGAACTCCAGACCGTCGAAAGTGTTGAATGATGATGAAAGTATTTTCTTTTTGGGGATTTTCTTTCTTTTGGGTCACCCTGCCTTGGTGGGAGATGGCCGACTTGTAAATACATACATATATATATATATATATATATATATATATATATATATATATATATATATATATATATATATATATATATATATATATATATATATATATATATATATATATATATATATCATTCACTTCATTTTTTTTTAAATCAGGCTGGCGTAATTTATTTGATGTAATTAAAGTGGCAAACATTTCTCTCTCTCTCTCTCTATCTCTCTCTCTCTCTAGATAAGAAAGAGATGATTGTTGATGTTATAAATAAAAAGAAGTTGGATGTCCTGGCCCTAAGCGAAACAGCTGAAGGAGGTAGGCGAGTTTCAGGAGTATCTGAGAGAGTTAGAGCTAAGGAAGAGGTAGCAATAATGTTGAAGGATCAGTTATGGAAGGAGAAGCGGGAATATAAATGTGTAAATTCAAGGATTATGTCAGTGGCGTTGCTAGGGTTGGTGTCACCCCCATGAAATCCAAGGGCGGGGAGATAGAGGAAGTAAACACAGGTTACGTCACTACTGCATGCCATATCACTTTGAGTTCAGGCAACAGATTCTACATTTATTCATCTTCAACAATACAAAAACAAAATAAAAATAAAAAAAAACATTGCAATATCAGAGAAACACTAGTTCCGATTTGACCTTGAGTACAGGTAACATCTCAATGAATCAGATCTTACATTTATTTGCCTTCAATCCTGCAAAAACATCTATCACATCATCAAAACCAATGATTTTCCCTATATAGGCCCAATTCTACTCTGTAATCATATAATAGGCTACAGAAACAAAGTATTTTTTCTCATATGTTGGTGCATCACTGTTTTGTGCATTAGTGTCACCTTCTTTAGTGGCTCTATGGTGTTACCTTTTGATGGTGTCACCCGGGGCGGCAACCCCCTCTTACGAAGCCACTGGATTATGTGGATTAAAATAAGGGTCGGATATGAAAAGTGGGTCATAATAAGCGTGTATGCACCTCGAGAAGAGAGGAGTGTAGAGGAGAGAGAGAGAGATTTTTGGAGATGTTAAGTGAATGTATAGGAACTTTTGAACCATGTGAGAGAGAAATTTTGGTAGGGGACCTAAATGCTAAAGTAGGAGAAACATTTAGAGAGGGTGTGGTAGGTAAGTTTGGGGTGCCAGGTGTAAATGATAATGGGAGCCCTTTGAACTTCGTTTAGAAAGGGGTTTAGTTATAGGTAACACATATTTTAAGAAAAAGAGGATAAATAAGTATACAAGATATGATGTAGGGTGTAATGACACTAGATTGTTGGACTATGTATTGGTAGATAAAAGACCGTTGAGTAGACTTCAGGATGCTTATGTTTATAGAGGGGCCACAGATATATTAGATCTCTTTTTAGTTGTAGCTACAATGAGAGTAAAAGGTAGATGGGATACAAGGAAAATAGAAGCAGCAAGTAAGAGAGAGGTGAAGGTTTATAAACTAAAAGAGGAGGCAGTTAAGGTAAGATATAAACAACTATTGAAAGATAGATGGGCTAATGAAAGTATAGGCAATGGGGGTCGATGATGTATGGGGTAGGTTTAGGAATGTAGTGTTAGAGTGTTCAGCAGAAGTTTGTGGTTACAGGAAAGTGGGTGCGGGAGGGAAGAAGAGTGATTGGTGGAATGATGATGTAAAGAGAGTAGTAAGAGAGAAAAAGTTAGCATATGAGAGGTTTTTACAAAGAGAAGTGATGCAAGGAGGGAAGAGTATATGGAGAGAACAAGAGAGCTTAAGAGAGTGGTGAAAAAATGTAAAAAGAGAGCAAATGAGAGAGTGGGTGAGATGTTATCAACAAATTTTCATGAAAAGAGGAAAAAGTTTTGGAGTGAGGTTAATAAGTTGAGGAAGCCTAGGGAACAAATGGATTTGACAGTTAAAAATAGGAGAGGAGAGTTATTAAATGTAGAGTTAGAGGTATCAGGAAGATGGAGGGAATATTTTCAGGAATTGTTAAATGTTGATGAAGACAGGGAAGCTGTGATTTCGTGTATAGGGCAAGGAGGAATAACATCTTGTAGGAGTGAGGAAGAGCCAGTTGTGAGTGTGAGGGAAGTTCGTGGGACGGTGAGTAGAATGAAAGGGGGTAAGGCAGCTGGGATTGATGGGATAAAGATAGAAATGTTAAAAGCAGGTGGGGATATATATATATAGGTGAACAGTATTTAGATAAGGGTAAAAAGGTTTTTGTGGCACTTATGGATTTCGAAAAGGCATATGACAGGATGGATAGAGGGGAAAAGTGGCAGATGTTGCAGGTGTATGAAATAGAAGCTAGGTTCCTGAAAGCAGTGAAGAGTTTTTACGAGGATAGTGAGGCTCGGGTTATAGTATGTAGGAGAGAGGGAGATTATTTCCCAGTAAAAGTAGGCCTTTGACAGGGATGTGTGATGTCACCGTGGTTGTTCAATATACTTATAGATGGGGTTGTAAGATAAGTGAATGCTCGGGTCTTGGCAAGAGGTGTGGGGTTAAAAGATAAAGAATCTAACAGAAAGTTTGAGTTGTCACAGCTAAAGGTTCTGTTAGGGGTCCCTGGGCTACAGGTTCTGTGAGGGGTCCTGG
Organism: Cherax destructor; assembly: GCA_009830355.1. Classification (NCBI taxonomy): domain Eukaryota; kingdom Metazoa; phylum Arthropoda; class Malacostraca; order Decapoda; family Parastacidae; genus Cherax; species Cherax destructor. The sequence goes on along the minus strand of WNWK01034225.1, from coordinate 8,847 downwards.
GGCCACAGGTTCTGTGAGGGGTCCCTGGGCCACAGGCTCTGTGAGGGGTCCCTGGGCTACAGGTTATGTGAGGGGTCCCTGGGCTACAGGTTCTGTGAGGGGTCCCTGGGCCACAGGTCTCCAGGATGGCCTGAGCACGCTCCATTACCTTCTTCAGGATTGCCTGAGCACGCTCCATTACCCTCTCCAGGATTGCCTGAGCACGCTCTTTGCTGATGACACTGTGCTTTTGGGAGATTCTGAAGAGAAGTTACAGAGGTTGGTGGATGTGTTTGGTAGGGTATGTAAAAGAAAATTAAAAGTGAATATAGGAAAAAGTAAGGTGATGAGGATAACAAAAAGATTAGGTAATGGAAGATTGGATATCAGATTGGAGGGAGAGAGTATGGAGGAGGTGAATGTATTCAGATATTTGGGAGTAGACGTGTCAGCAGATGAGTCTATGAAGGATGAGGTGAATCATAGAAATGATGAACGGAAAAAGGGTGACTGGTGCACTTAGGAGTCTGTGGAGACAAAGAACTTTGTCAATTGAGGCAAAGAGGGGAATGTATGAGAGTATAGTTATACCAACACTCTTATATGGGTGTGAAGCATGGGTGATGAATGTTGCAACGAGGAGAAGGCTGGAGGCAGTGGAGATGTCATGTCTGAGGTCAATGTGTGGTGTGAATATAATACAGAGAATTCGTAGTTTGGAAATTTGGAGGAAGTGCGGGATTATCCAGAGGGCTGAGTAGGGGTTATTGAGGTGGTTCGGGCGTGTTGAGAGGATGGAACAAAGTAGAATGACTTCGAGTGTATAAATCTGTAGTGGAGGGAAGCCGGGATAGGGGTCGGCCTAGGAGGAAGGGGGTAAAGGAGGTTTTGTGTGTCAAGCATGCGTGAGCTTATTTGATAGGAGTGAATGGAGACAAATGGTTATTAATACTTCATGTGCTGTTGGAGTGTGATCAAAGTAACATTTATGAAAGGATTTAGGGAAACCGGCAGGCTGGACTTGAGTCCTGGAGATGGGAAGTCTGCACTCTGAAGGAGGGGTGTTAATGTTGCAGTTTTATAACTGTAGTGTAAGCACGCCTCTGGCAAGACAGTGATGGAATGAATGATGAAAGTTTTTCTTTTTTTGGCTCCACCATGCCTTGGTGGGAATCGGTCAATGTGTTAATATATATATATATATATATATATATATATATATATATAAACACTGATCTCTGGCCGACGGAGACTCGAACCTACGAACCTCATGACAAGGTACGCAGTGCTTTACCGACCGTACCACACTGGTCCAATACCTTGGCATCCAGCTTCGCTAGACGTTATTCCAAGGCAGCCAGCTTTCAGGCAGGAAGGCTTACAGCTTTTCATCCATCCCCTGCATGCATCGACACAACTAGAGATATTTACAATGCTAGAATTGCAAGAGCAGGCGAAATATTCACAAACACAGTGTTTGTGAATATTTCTCCTGCTCTTGCGAATTCTAGCATTATATATATATATATATATATATATATATATATATATATATATATATATATATATATATATATATATATATATATATATATATATAAATAACTGGTGAAGGAAAATACAAGTTAAGGACTACTGTTGTGTTTATTTTTGCTCCAAACCCATTACAATCAGGTCAACAGGCCATTAATACCTGTGTTTGTAATATGGGAAGCCCCTGTCCGGGAGCTGGAGCTAGGTATCTCCCGCTACAGGAACTGTTAATCGCAGATCCCACTTAGGATACTTTGTAATATGGGAGGGACAACACCAGAGCGACCGGACCAGCAGTCTCATGAAGCAGGTGAATCGGTTTTGTCTCAGGGCGAGTCCGTTTCATTGGTGCTTGAATTACGCAAACTCAAACTTAAAACAACCAGGGAGCAGCGAGCATTTGCTAGGGAGGAGTTTGATAGAGAGAAGGAGAGGAGGCAATTCAAACAGACTGTAGATGACTTTAATGTGCAAAAAGCAGTACCACTAGTTCCTCGTTTTGTTGAAGCCGAGCCTGAACAGTTTTTCGAGGCATTTGAAAACCAGGCTCGAGCATTAAGGTGGCCTGAGGTGCAATGGGCAGCATTGGTGCATACTTCTTTGTATGATAAAGCAAAAGAGTTCACATCTGTATTGAATAATCAGTAATTTGTCAACTATTTGGTAGTTAAAACTATGGTTCTTGGGGCTTATCAGTGTATTCCATCCAAGTACAAGAGGGAATTGAAACTAGGCAAACGACAGCTGGGTCAGTCTTATGGGTCAGTCTTATTTGGAATCAGTTGGACCAGAGGACAGAGTCTTTCTGGAGGATGATTGACCACTGCATTGGAAGCAGCCAGGTTGGCTGACACTTTTGAGACTAACCGCTCCTTGTCTGAGCGGGCCTATCTTTCTTCCAAACAGCCTGGCATGAGTAGAGATCATCAGAGAAGAGTTTCTGAATGGAGGACGAAGTGGCAGGACGAAGGTGAACGATGACGCCAACTAACAAAGTCACCTGGTGAGCCACGATATCAAACTCACGGTCACCCTGGTGAGTGACATTAAACTCATGCTCAACACGGTGAACAATGACATCAGTACTCAGACTGGCGCCAGAGTAAATATTACACTGAATATTTGACTGTAGGTGTTTCTGACGGATTTCCTATGAAAAATGCTGTTATTACTGGGTAATAACATTAATTCTACCAAGTGTCCAGAACCTATAATGACTAATTCTTTTCAGATGTTGGCCATAACTCGAGCAAAATCCAAAGGGGTGTTTGATGAGAATGCTGACCTATCCTTGGACGGGGAAAACTGGCCAGGGCCTTGTAAATTTAATGAACAGACCCAGATCAAGCCTTCCTATTCCAGGATTGCAGGATTGCCAGATATCTCTGTTTCCATGCCCGAGGGACTGTCCTTTCTGGAAGAACAGCGAAAAGACCCTTCCTTGAATTTCGCTTTTCAGGCAGCCATGGGTGAATCCCCCTCAGATCACCCAGTCAAATATAAAGTTAAAAACGCCTTATTAATCTGCTCAGAGACTGGTAGGAGGTAGAGGGAAGGCAAAAGACAGATCGACTGGTAGTTCCTAAAAAGTTTAGATCACAAATATTAAATATAGTTCACATTTCTTCATTAGGAGAACACTTAGGAATTACCAAAACCTTGTACAGAACATTAAAAGAATTTTACTGGCCAAAGATAAGGCAAGATGTGAAGAATCATATCTGCTGTTGTAGGAAAACCTGGACACCCCATTAAACCTGCACCACTCTGTCCCATACCTGCAGATGGAGAACTTTTTTTATAGTTAATCATTGATTGTGTAGGTCCATTACCTAAGTCCAAGTCTGGGAACCAGTACTTATTCACAATTATGGACAAAGCTACTAGGTATCCAGAGGCAATCCCAATGGGCAGTATCAATACCAAATCCATTCTTAAAGCCCTAACTAAGTTTATCTCCTACTTTGGCATTCCTAAGTCTATTCAGAATGACCAAGGTACTAATTTTACTGCCAAAGCATTAAGGGAAGCATTAACTAGGCTAGGAATAATTCAAAAATTATCCACTGCTTATCATCCTCAGCCCCAAGGTGCCTTGGAAAGATTTCAACAAACATTAAAAAACATGAGAACTTTTTGCATGCATTTCCCTACAGACTGAAATGAATCACTTCCTCTGTTGCTGTTCGCAATGAGAGAAACTGTGCAGGAGTCCACAGGGTACAGTTCGTTTGAGCTGACCTTTGGGCACAATGTACGAGATCCTCTTCATGTGCTCAAGAAAGGATTGATGGCAGAAGACTCTTGCATAACACTCTACAACCCTTCTTCATGGTTGCAGGTGGCACGTCAGTTGGCTAAGGCTAACTTAAAAACAGCTCAAAATATGATGAAACAGAGGTAAGACAAAACTCAAAGTTTCTCTCCTTCCATCCAGGAGACAAGGTGTTGGTGCAGGAACCTATACGTTGCCACACCTTATAAGCTAGATTTACAGGACCTATGCAAATTGTAAGTAAACTATCTGATGTAAATTATGTGGTAACTCCCCTTGATAAGTCCTCAAAAAGTAAAACATACCTCATAAATCAGATTAAAGTATTAAATACTCCAAATAAAGTCCCAGTAAAGACTTTGTCCTCCGTCTTTGTAGACGACCCTGACTCCTTGCACCCTATTCCCGAAATTCAAATAAAGCTTCCCAATTCTGTCCTCCTCATGGACCCTAGCACTTTAATGGTGGGGCTGTCTAAGGCTCAAGTAAAAAGTTTAACTGCACTCTTACAATCTTACCTTGACTTTTTTCAGATGTTCTGAAAAAATGTACACTATATCATGAGGTAGATGTTGGAAACTCTAAACCTATTAAACTCTTCCCCTACAGAGCTAATCCTGAAAAACAGAGGCTACTTCAGGAGGAGGTAGCATTTCTGTTAGAACACGGGTTAGCAGAGGAGTCATCTAGTCTGTGGGCTTTACCGTGCATCCTTGTTAAGAAGTCTGATGGAGGTTTTCGAATGTGTATAGACTACTGTATGGTGAATGAGGTCACTATTCCGGATGCTTATCCTCTGCCACGTTTGGAAGATGTATGTAATTGACTTTGTGGGTAAGGCTACTTTTGTATCCAAGTTAGACCTCCTTAAAGGTTACTATCAGATACCTTTGACAGATAAGGCAAAGGAAATATCTGCCTTTGTAATTCCAGAAGGTCATTATCAATACACAGTAACTCCCTTTGGGATGCAGAACTCGCCGGCATGGTTCCAAAAGCTGATCCATCAGGGTTTTCAAGGACTTGAAAGCACGGCAGCTTACCTAGATGATATTGTAGTGGTGTCCGACACTTGGGACCAACACATGACCAGACTTAAAGCTTTCTTTGAGAAATTTCAGAGTTTCCAATTAAGTGTAAATTTATTTAAGTCATCCTTTGGTCAGTCTACTGTTACGTTTTTAGGCCATGAAGTAGGTAGTGGCAAAGTGGCCCCTAATTTTGCTAAAATTCTTGCCATTAAAAATTAGCCAGTACATCGTGATAGGAAATCCCTCAAACGTTTCTTAGGGATGGTTGGGTTTTACAGACGATTCTGTAAGAATTTTGCAGATGTTGTAGCACCCCTAACCTCACTTACCAGTCAGAAAGCCCAGTTTCATTGGACCCCAGACTGCAATGATGCTTTTAAAAAGGCCAAACGTCTTTGTACTGCACCCATTCTCCTATCTCCTGATTTCTCAAAACAATTTACATTACAGGTTGATGCTTGTGAGTCTGGGGAAGAATGTTTTGCAGCCTGTGGCATACTTCTCGGCCAAGTATCAACCTCACCAGAGGGCCTACTCCACAACTGAAAAAGAAGCCCTCACACTGATACTGGCAGTAGAACATTTTGAAATCTATGTGGGGCAGCCGTCACACTCTACAGTGACCACAACCCTCAGTCTACCTCAACTCCATGAAGAACTACAACACCCATCTAACGAGACGGAGTCTCAGGCTGCAACTTTATAATTTATGTATATTACATGTGTAATAAACGTAATATTTAAATTTAAATATAATATTTATATGTAATATTTAAATTTAGGTTAGGATGTGTTAGGAATTATGGGGTGGGGTTAGTGAGGGGATATTCTGCTACTGTCCACAGGTGTCTTGAACCTACGTTAGCTCTGCTGTCTACTGTCTCACTTAAGTTTAGAGTTTGCTTTATGACTTCAGAAAAGTTGAGTTCTATCTAATGAGTTAGATGGTTGAGAAGGAAGGCGGTTCCTTTATTGTTCAGTGCCATCTCGGCACTCTACCCATGGAGGTGGAAGCCTAGTACTGGCTATTAGAGCCTTTTTGGGGAGGGGGTGTGGCATGCAAAGAGTTCGTTACACATTATTCAGAGAAATAACACTCCCATATAGGCCGCCTCCCAACCAGCGAACCAGATGCTAAGAGTTTAACGATAAGTGTACTCATCGTTAAATAAGTATCTTGGTTTATTAACCAATCACAGGCGGGAGTGCCAATTGCTGAGGCAATGTGGTTTCACTCGCAGTCAGCACTTGCCAGACTTGCTTCTAGCTAGTTGAAGAACAGTGCCCTCTCTCTTGCTTCTGCCTTTAAACACCGAGTGGTACACTTATATTTCAGCTCCATGTACATAGTGTACATGGTATATATATATATATATATATATATATATATATGTAGTGTACATATTTATATATATATATATATATATATATATATATATATATATATATATATATATATATATATATATATATATATATATATATATATATATTTTTTTTTTTTTCAACAAGTCGGTCGTCTCCCACCGAGGCAGGGTGACCCAAAAAGAAAGACAATCCCCAAAAAGAAAATACTTTCATCATCATTCAACACTTTCACCACACTCATACATAATCACTGTCTTTGCAGAGGAGCTCAGATACGACAGCTGAGAATAGTTCCTCCCAGCTGTCACTATCCCAGACCCCTCCTTTAAAGTGCAGGCATTGTACTTCCAATTTCCAGGACTCAAGTCCAACTAAATCAATTAACTGGTTTCCCTGAATCCCTTCACAAAATGTTACCCTGCTCACACTCCAACAGATCGTCATGTCCCAAAAACCATTCGTCTCCACTCACTCCTATCTAACACGCTCACACATGCTTGCTAGAAGTCCAAGCCCCTCGCCCAAAAACCTCCTTTATCCCTTCCCTCCAACCTTTTCTAGGACGATCCCCTACCCCGCCTTCCTTCCCCTACAGATTTATACGCTCTCCAAGTCATTCTACTTTGATCCATTCTCTCTAAATGACCAAACCACCTCAACAACCCCTCTTCAGCCCTCTGACAAATACTTTTACTAACTCCACACCTTCTCCTAATTTCCACATTCCAAATTTTCTGCATAATATTTACACCACACATTGCCCTTAGACAGGACATCTCCACTGCCTCCAGCCTCCTCCTCGCTGCAGCATTTGCAACCCATGCTTCACACCCATATAAGAGTGTTGGTACCACTATACTTTCGTACATTCCCTTCTTTGCCTCCATGGATAACGTTTTTTGTCTCCACAGATACCTCAACGCACCACTCACCTTTTTTCCTTCATCAATTCTATGATTAACCTCATCCTTCGTAAACCCATCAGCTGACACGTCAACTCCCAAATATCTGAAAACATTTACTTCTTCCATAATTCCTCTCTCCAATGTGATATCCATTTTTTCTTTATTTAAATCGTTTGATACCCTCATCACCTTACTCTTATCTATGTTCACTTTCAACTTTCTACCTTTACACACCCTCCCAAACTCGTCCACTAACCTTTGCAACTTTTCTTTAGAATCTCCCATAAGCACAGTATCATCAGCAAAAAGTAACTGTGTCAACTCCCATTTTGCATTTAATTCTCCATAATTTAATCCCACCCCTCTCCCCAACTCCCTAGCATTTACTTCTTTTACAACCCCATCTATAAATATATTAAACAACCATGGTGACATTACACATCCCTGTCTAAGACCTACTTTTACCGGGAAGTAATCTCCCTCTCTCCTACACACCCTAACCTGAGCCTCACTATCCTCATAAAAACTCTTTACAGCCTTCAGTAACTTACTACCTATTCCATACACTTGCAACATTTGCCACATTGCTTCCCTATCCACTCTATCATATGCCTTTTCTAAATCCATAAAGGCAATAAAAACTTATCTACCTTTATCTAAATACTGTTCACATATATGCTTCACTGTAAACACTTGATCAACACATCCCCTACCCACTCTAAAGCCTCCTTGCTCATCTGCAATCCTACTCTCTGTCTTACCTCTAATTCTTTCAATAATAACCCTGCCATACACTTTACCTGGTATACTCAGCAAACTTATTCCCCTATAATTTTTACACTCTCTTTTATCCCCTTCCTTTATATAAAGGAACTATACATGCTCTCTGCCAATCCCTAGGTACCTTCCCTCTTTCATACATTTATTAAACAAAAATACCAACCACTCCAGCACTATATCCCCCTGCTTTTAACATTTCTGTCATATATATATATATATATATATATATATATATATATATATACTTATATATATATATATATATATATATATATATATATATATATATATATATATATATATATATATATATATATATATATGTGTGTGTGCAAAAAGATCACAGTAAACAGGTGATATCAAAATATGCAAGACAACCACTATGAAATATATATATATATATATATATATATATATATATATATATATATATATATATATATATATATATATATATATCATAGTTCCTTGATAATGTGAGTAGTGACGAAAGCGCTTGGAATTCTTCTTTTTTCATAGTGGTTGTCTTGCATATTTTGATATCACCTGTTTACTGTGATCTTTTTGTATATATATATATATATATACATAATATATATATATATATATATATATATATATATATATATATATATATATATATATATATATATATATATATATATATATATATATATATATATATATATATATATATATATATATATATATACATATACATATAATTGGTGAAGGAAAATACAAGTTAAAGACTACTGCAGTGTTTTTGCTCCAAACCCATTATGACCAGGTCAACAGGCCATTATTACCTGTGTTCGTAATAAGGGGACTACACAGGCATAAGACAATTCCTGCAGGATTTATAGTGGGGAAGAGAACTGGAGGGAAAGACAGTAAATGAAATGATGGAAGAACATAAGAACATAAGAAAGAAGGAACACTGCAGCAGGACTACTGGCCCATGCGAGGCAGATCC
>WNWK01034224.1:0-20581 GCA_009830355.1 Cherax destructor | reverse complement strand
TTTCCCCTTAAATCAGTGGTTTGGGTCTAAATTTACATAATCATAGACTCTCAAATATGATGTGAGCAGCAAATTTTGTTTTAGACATAAAAGAATGACTGTGTAATGGGTGTGCACATTACAGTGAACCCCCGGTGTTCGACGGCGTCGGAGCTCGGCCAAATCGGTGTTCGACGGTTTTTTTTACAATATTTTGACTCGGTATTAGGCGGCCACTGGAGTTCGCGAGTCGGCTATCCGTCCCGAACGCGTACGCGAGTGGCCGTGGCCCAGCTGGGCGCCCAGGCACTCAGTGTGTTATTGTTTACAAGCGAGCGAACACTACCCACACACCACCCACACATTCATACCATATATATTGTCATTATTCCAGTGCTTTTAGTGCTTGCAACTGCTAAATAAGCCACCATGGGCCCAAAGAAAGCTCCTAGTGCCAAGCCTGTGGTAAAGAATGTGCAGGGAGTGAAGCATTCATGCAGGGAGTGTAGCAGGCATGCAGGGAGTGTAGCAAGGATGCAGGGAGTGTAGCAAGGATGCAGGGAGTGTAGGAAGGATGCAGGAAGTGTAGCAAGGATGCAGGGAGTGTAGCAGGATGCAGGGAGGTAGCAAGGATGCAGGGAGTGTAGCAAGGATGCAGGGAGTGTAGCAGGGATGCAGGGAGTGTAGCATGGATGCAGGGAGTGTAGCAGGGATGCAGGGAGTGTAGCAGGGATGCAGGGAGTGTAGCAAGGATGCAGGGAGTGTAGCAAGGATGCAGGGAGTGTACCAAGGATGCAGGGAGTGTAGCAGGGATGCAGGAGTGTAGCAAGGATGCAGGAGTGTAGCAAGGATGCAGGGAGTGTAGCAAGGATGCAGGGAGTGTAGCAAGGATGCAGGGAGTGTAGCAAGGATGCAGGGAGTGTAGCAGGGATGCAGGGAGTGTAGCAAGGATGCAGGGAGTGTAGTAGGCATGCAGGGAGTTTAGCATTCATGCAGGGAGTGTAGCATTCAAAGAAAAATGCCAGTAACCCCAGAAAAAAACTTGGTACCTGCAGTGTTTTAATGGAAGGGGATTCCCCTACAAACACTAGCAGGTACCACCTTCTTCCCTCCTCCCGTCCTCCACACATCAACAACTCATCAATAAATGTAAGTGACATGTTATTGTACTATTTATTACTTAATTTTTTTATAAAATTGTGTTTAATTTAATGCTAAAAAGTTCTAAAAAATATTTTATTTTAATACTTTTGGATGTCTGAAACGGATTAATTTTATTTCCATTATTTCTTATGGGGAAAATAGAATCGGAGTTCGACCAAACCGGTGGTCGACGGGCCCTCTGTGACGGATTGCCGACGAGAACCGGGGGCTCACTGTATAGATAAGATCTTGCTCCTATACAGTGCATGATGGGAACGTCTAACCTCTGACCTTGTATGTGCACGAAACTAGTAAATTTGGGCTATTTTCTAGAATAGTTTTCATGGTTTATTAGAAGTATCCTGAAATAGGCCACAAATTTGTAGAAATAGTCATTTATGGGTGATTTTTCTGAGGGTCGGTTAGGACCCTACAAGTCCCTTCTCTTCCTGACCCTGGCAGAAGACCTCAGTGGTGGGTCATTATCCAACTAAGACCAGCATCAGGAAACACTTGTCCTGTTTTCTGACAATCCTTACCTAACCTACCCTCCCCTGGTCTGTTGTCTGTTTTTTTTACTGGGTCTTCAGTTTTATTTACTGTGACTTCCCTGATCATGTCTCAGAATTCTTGGTTATGTTTTATTATCCAAGAAATAGGGAAAACATAAGTTTTTGTGTGAGAATTCAAATTGGAAAGTGAGTTACATAGGAAAGGCCTCAGGATGGGATTAATGAACAGAGGAAGGTTGCTTCAGTGGCTAGAATGCCTACAATGTTTGTATGGGACTGTATTTTTAAATTGAAATTAGGTGAAAATGGTGTAAAATTGGCCAAATTACCAAATTCTGGATGTTTTATAGGGTAGCTCTGATAATTGAATGGGCAGTTTCTTGCAATCAGTGGATAACGTAGAAAGCATACAAGTGAAATATCAAGGAATTGGGTCAGTTTGGAATCAGCCTAAAATATGCCTCAAAGTGGACAAATTCCTCGTGGGCAAAGTGCTTCCCGACCACCAGCTTTGCATATGTGTAATTTCATAAACATTACATCAAATTTTGCATTTTTTGATGTCATTGTCTTTAGAGAAAGGTTCTCCATTTTAGAATATAAAATACAGTGGACCCCCGAGTATCGTAAAAACTTCATTCCAGAAGCCTGCTCAAGTGCCATTACCGAACGAGTTTACTCCCTTAAAAAAAAATGTCAAGTTAGTTAGTCCATTTCAGACCCCCAAAAATACACTTACAAAAGCACTTACAATATTATACTTACATAATTGTACGATTTCCGGGGTGTACGTAACTCGGGGGTCCACTGTATATATTTTTATTTTTTTTCAAAAGTGGCAACACAGATGGAACTTTCAACTTGGGAGGGTGGTAGGCTGTGGATAGTTTTTGATTAATTCCTTTTTGGTTAAAAGTTTCTCTGAACTCTTTTACTGTGAAATTAGAACCCTAATCATGTTGAATAGATCATGGAATGCCAAGGTGAGAAATAAAATTAAGAATAATAATAATAATAGTTTATTTAGACATGATACAATGTTGTTATTTAGATATGATAGGTACTGCCTCAGGATATCTAGTACAGTGGACCCCCGGTATTCGTAATTTATTCGTTCCAGAATGCTGTTCAAGTGCCATTACCAAACAAATTTATTCCCATAAGGAATAATGTAAATTAGACTAGTCCTTTTAAACCCCCAAAAATACACTTACAAAAGCACTTACAAAAATACACTTACGTAATTGTTTGAATTTGGAGCATAACGAACACCGGGGGTCCACTGTAGTTTTATCCATAATAGTAAACAGATATTGGTTACCTGACTTGGCATTGGGTAAGGGTCCCACACAGTTGATGATACGGTTCGCAAATGGTTCACCATCAGCGGGTATGGGACAAAGTGGTGGGGGTTTAATGTAGTAACTGGGTTTATCCACTTGCTGATATTTATGACAGGATTGGATGTATCCATACATCTCATCTTATACCTGGCCAATAAAAATGTTGGAGTACCCTGTCAAGGGTTTTAGTGAAAGGGTTAAAATTTCCTAACCAGTTCAAGCACTTAGAAATGAACAGAGGGCAATTCTTGAAAATAATTTTAATACACCGGCCCTCTCCCACCAAGGTAGGGGTGACACAAGAGAGAGAAAAACACTTCCACCATAATTCATTTAATTACTGTCTTCCCAGAAGCACATTCTGACTTCACAGTTCAGATGACCTCCAAATTGCAACATTCCTCTCCTGAGTTAAGGCACTGTACTTCCTACCTTCAGGACTCAAGTCTAGCTAACCAGTTTGCCTGAATCCCTTAACCCTTTGACTGTCGCAACCCCAAATCCTGAGGTGTCTCCTGGTGTCGCAAAATATTAAAAAAAAAAAAAAAATTTCTTATGAAATGATAGAGAATCTTTTCCCGATGGTAATGACACCAAAAGTATGAAATTTGATGGAAAACGTACGGAATTACAGTCTCACGAAGTTAGTGATCTAGGCGATATATACGTATCAGCGATTTCGCCGACATTGAGCCCTATTTTCGAACAATTATATTGTTCCAGTCGACCAAACTCATAGCTATTTTTTTAGAACTCCATTTGTTCTATTGATTGAGTACAAGAAACCACCAATTTACCGATTTTAACTATCCAATAAAGTGGTCAGAAATTGGCAGTTTGGCCAATTTCATGCAAAATAAAAAAGATGTCAATTTCAAAATAGGGTCCAGAATAAACAATGCAGACATTCTTAACACTAAAATAAGATTTTCTCTGTTCATTAGTCACATCTTTAGGCCCCTTTTATATTTCTCTTGCTTTCTATTTTGATTTTTTATTCACACAAAAAATAGAAGATATACTGTTATGCAGACTACTGCATTATTGTAATGGCACTTGAACAGCATTCTCGAACGAAAAAATATCGTAACTCGAGGTACCACTGTATTTAGTATAGGGTGATTTTTGAGAAGAGTCTTGAATTGATTTTCCGACAAGGTTAACTTAATATTTACTGGTAATGAATTCCAGATTCTGGGGCCCTTTATGTGCATAGAATTTTTACATTGGTTAGTATGGACTCTGGGTATGTCAAATAGTGATCTGTGTCTTGTGTCGTGGTCGTGGGACCTATTAAAGTTATTGAGGAGAATTTTGAGCTAAGGGTTGATATTAGCATGTAGAGTTTTATGTATGTAGAAGGCACATGAATAGGTATGAATATTTTTTACGGTGAGTAGTTTTAAAGTTTTGAATATAGGTGGAGTATGCTGTCTAGAGTGGGAATTTGTTATCATCCTGACTGCAGCCTTTTGCTGGGTTATGAGTGGTCTAAGGTGATTTAATGTTGTTGAGCCCCATGCACAGATTCCATAGATGAGATAAGGGTAGATAAGAGAATGATATACTGTAGTGCAATGAGAGCTGGTTGTGGCACATAATAGCGTATCTTAGATAATATATGTAAGTGTATTTTTGTAAGTGCTTTTGTAAGTGTATTTTTGGGGGTCTAAAAGGACTAATCTAATTTACATTATTCCTTATGGGAACAAATTCGTTTGGTAACGGCACTTGAACAGCATTCTGGAACGAATTAATTACGAAAACCGGGGGTCCACTGTATATAGTATTTTTACCACCTGTTCAAGGCTCATAAACATTCTTGTGAATGTTGAGAGTTACCTAATGTCTTCCTTAGCATTGTTTTTGTTACTTAAAACTAAATAATTAATAATTTTTTATCATTACATTATCAGTCAGAATCTAGTACAAATATTAGTTTTTGTAAATTCATGAAAAACTTTAATTAGTGTAATATTTAAACTATTGCTTTTATTTTCATATTTAATATTTAACAGTTAAAAGAGCAGACCTGTTAGGTTTAACAGATTCTAACTTAACACAGCTTAGGACTCTGCTCTTACATGAGTTTGAAATTATTGGGAGACCAAAGCTTTCAAAGGAGTTGTACTGGTAAGCTCTCTGGTCTGTTTATTTAAGGAGGGTTACAGTGGTCCCTCGAGTTGTGATGTTAATCCGTTCCAGAAGACGTATCATACCTCATAACTATCGTAACTCAAACACCAAAATACATGGTTTTATGGTAAGTCATTGCAAGACCCTGGAAGTACAACTTTTACTGTAGCTTGGACTTGCACACTGACGGTATCTCCCTTCATCTGCTGCTCTCGTATCCAAAATAACAGCAGTCTTATCATCTGTATGATAATATTTCTGAATTTTTTCACCAGTTTAGATTTATGAGCCACTTTAATATTCTTTATTGTTTCTTTTTGCTTGATAATATTAGAGATGGTTGACTGTGGAAAGCTATGCTCATGCAACAATGCACTAATTTCTTGTTGATCTTCAGAGAAATGGCCTGTTTAATGTACACTTTAGGGGCCATGATGACTTGGTAATGCAAAAGATGGCACAGTTAAATCACAAATGCAGTTATGAAGGTAAATAATCCAGAGCTAGTACAAGTTAGTACAGTAAACACCCATGATACCTTCAGACTGAAGAGGAAACAATAAACTGTAATATAAACTGCTATTAGCTGAGATTTACCATAGAGCCATTCATCCCCATTGCTGATTGGCTGCTAAGCCACCATCACTGTCCAAGAGGCAAGGTACCGAATTGCTGGTTGGCTAAGACCCACTCACAAGTGCCAACCATAATAATAATAATATAATAAAGATAATGCCATGTGTGTCGTAAGAGGTGACTAAAATGCCAGGAGCAAGGGGCTAGTAACCCCTTCTGTATGCATTACTAAAGTTAAAATGAGAAATTTTAGTTTTCTTTTTACATCACCCTGCCTCAGTGGGATATGGCCGGTTTGATGAAAAAAAAATAAGGATAATAAATTAGAGGTGTGGGGTTAAAAGACAAAGAATCAAATACAAAGTGGGAGTTGTCACAGTTGCTTTTTGCTAATGACACTATGCTTTTGGGAGATTCTGAAGAGAAGTTGCAGAGGTTGATGGATGAATTTGGTAGGGTATGTAAAAGAAGAAAATTGAAAGTGAATACAGTGGACCCCCGCCTAACGAGCACCCTGGAAATCGTACAATTATGTAAGTATAATATTGTAAGTGCTTTTGTAAGTGTATTTTTGTTGGTCTGAAATAGACTAACCTACTAGACATTATTCCTTAAGGGAGTAAATTCATTCGGTAATGGCACTTGAGCAGGCTTCTGGAATGAATTTTGCTCGTTAGGCGGGGGTCCACTGTATAGGAAAGAGTAAGGTGATGAGGATAACAAAAAGATTAGGTGACGAAAGATTGGATATCAGATTGGAGGGAGAGAGTATGGAGGAGGTGAATGTATTCAGATATTTGAGATTGGACATGTCAGCAGATGGGTCTATGAAGGATGAGGTGAATCATAGAATTGATGAGGGGAAAAGGGTGAGTGGTGCACTTCGGAGTCTGTGGAGACAAAGAACTTTGTCCATGGAAGTAAAGAGGGGAATGTATGAGAGTATAGTTATACCAACACTCTTATATGGGTGTGAAGCATGGGTGATGAATGTTGCAACGAGGAGAAGGCTGGAGGCAGTGGAGATGTCATGTCTGAGGTCAATGTGTGGTGTGAATATAATGCAGAGAATTCGGAGTTTGGAAATTAGGAGGAGGTGTGGGATTACCAAAACTATTATCCAGAGAGCTGAAGAGGGGTTGTTGAGGCAGTTCGGACATGTAGAGAGAATGGAACGAAGCAGAATGACTTCGAGAGTGTATAAATCTGTAGTGGAGGGAAGGTGGGGTAGGGGTCGGCCTAGGAAAGGTTGGAGGGAGGGGTAAAAGAGGTTTTGTGTGCGAGGGGCTTGGATTTCCAGAAAGCATGCGTGAGCGTATTTGATAGGAGTGAATGAAGACAAATGGTTTTTAATACTTGACGTGCTGTTGGAGTGTGAGCAAAGTAACATTTATGAAGGGATTCAGGGAAACCGGTAGGCCGGACTTGAGTCCTGGAGATGGGAAGTACAGTGTCTACACTCTGAAGGAGGGTTATTAATGTTGCAGTTTTATAACTGTAGTGTAAAGCACCCCTCTGGCAAGACAGTGATGGAGTGAATGATGATGAAAGTTTTTCTTTTTTGGGGTTACCCTGCCTTGGTGGGAATTGGACGATGTGTTAATAAAAAAAAAAATTAGGAGGAGGTGTGGAGTTACTAAAAGTATTAATCAGAGGGCTGAAGAGGGGTTGTTGAGGTGGTTTGGTTATTTAGAGAGAATGGAACAAAGTAAAATGACTTGGAGAGCATATAAATCTGTAGGGGAAGGAAGGTGGGGTAGGAGGTTGTCCTCAAAAAGGTTGGAGGGAGGGGGTAAAGGGGGTTTTGTGGGCAAGAAGCTTGGACTTCCAGCAAGCATGCGTGAGCGTGTTAGGAGTGAATGGAGATAAATGGTTTTTGGGACCTGACGAGCTGTTGGAGTGTGAGCAGGGTAATATTTTGTGAAGGGATTCAGAGAAACGAATTAGCCGGACTTAAGTCCTGGAAATGGGAAGTACAATGCCTGCAGTTTAAAGGAGGGGTCTGGGATATTGGCAGTTTAGAGGGACATCTGAACTATCGTATGAGTGCCTTTGCAAAGACAATGATTATGTATGAGTGATGGTGAAAGTGTTTAATGATGATAATGTTTCCAGCCATGCTGGGATTGATCCCCCGACCTCAATGTGAGCTGAGGACACTCGACCAAGCCATGAGCACCCATATCTCAAATTTATCAGAGCAACTCAAAACTAATTTCCCTATGAGGGTAAATCATAACTCAAAACTATTATCATTCAAGCCCATGGTAACTCAAGGGACCATTGTTTTACGGCTTTGAAGCCAGGGTCCAAGCCGTAGTTCTATGCCATTAGCTCAGCTCACTCACATAAGCTGTGAGCGGTAAATTTGGGCCTAGATATGAGAGAATATATCTGTGTGGTAAGTGTGCACCATATAAAACAAAACCTGCAGCATGCAGTGCATAATGAGAAAAAAATGCAACCGTATTTTTGGATTAAAACAGCAACTTTGCTGTGTTTTTTCGTATGTTTTTTTACAGTTGTATTTGCAGTTTCTTGGTCTCAATTGATAGAGTGGAAGATATGTTACAGAAGTAGAATGATTTTGATTGGTTTTATTACTGAAAATGGCTTGAAACTGAGCTCAAATTAGCGGAAATGTTAAATTTTTGCCAATGTTCAAGAGTAAACAAATGACGTCACGCGTCCAATACACACAGCTGGTGGGTCTAATGTGCATTCACGAATGTGCTGATATTATTTATACAGTGGAACCCCGGTTAACGAACACCCCGGAAATTGTGCAATTATGTAAGTATAATATTGTAAGTGCTTGTGGAAGTGTATTTTTGGGGGTCTGAAATAGACTAACCTAAATGACATTTTTTCTTAAGGAAGTAAATTCATTCGGTAATGGCACTTGAGCAGGCTTCTGCAATGATTTTTTTTCATTAACCGGGGTTCCACTGTACAATTATTACAATATTGTATAATAGTAAATCTTCTATATTTTCGTGTGAATAAAAATTCATTGTGAATAAAAAATCAAAATTGAATTCATTTGTAAAGCTGGAAAATGTAACTAATGAACATAGGAAATGTTAGTTTAGTGCCAGGAATGCCTGCATTGTTTATTCTGAACCCTATTTTGAAAATGGAATATTTTGAACTTTGTGTTAACCCTTTGACTGTCGCAACCCCTAATCCTGAGTGCACTCCTGTTGTCGCAAAATTTAAAAAAAAAAATTAGTTTTTCTTATGAAATGATACAGAATCTTTTCCCGATGGTAATGACACCAAAAGTATGAAATTTGATTGAAAACTTACGGAGTTACGCTCTCGCGAAGTTAGTGATCTCGGCGATATATACGCATCTGCAATTTCACCGACTTTGAGCCCTATTTTTGGCCAATTCCATTGTTCCAGTCGGCCAAACTCATAGCTATTTGTTTAGAACTCCATTTGTTCTATCAATTGAGTAGAAGAAACCACCAATTTACTGATTTCAGCTACCCAATAAAGTGGCCAGAAATTGGCAATTTGGCCAATTTCATGCAAAATAAAAAAGTTGGCAATTTGAAAATAGGGCCCAGAATAAACAATGCAGACATTCCTGGCACTAAAATAAGATGTTATCTGTTCATTAGTCACGTCTTTAGGCCCCTCTTATATTAATTACTCTTGCTTTCTATTTTGATTTTTTATTCACACAAAAAATAGAAGATTTACCGTTATGCAGACTATTGCATTATTGTAAAAATGGTATAAATAATATCAGTGCACTTGTGAAAGAATATTAGACTCACCAATTGATGTGTATTGGACATGTGGCGTGATTTGTTTACTCTTGAACATTTGCAAAAATCGAACATTTCCCCTACTTTGAGCTCAATTTCAAGAATGTTTTCATCAAGAAACTAATCAATATCATCTATATTTCTGTAGTATGTTTTCCATTCTATCAAATGAGAACATAAAAAAGAGAGTACAGTGGTCCCTCGGTTTTCGTGTTTAATCCGTTCCAGAGGGAGGCACTAAAACTGAAATACAAGAAAACTGAAACCATTTTCCCCATAAGAAATAATGGAAATTCAATTAATCCGTTCCAGAAACCCAGAAGTTTGGAAAAAAAATTTTTGGGGGGCCTTAAAGATAGATTTACATGCACAAATGAATGAAATGAATGTGGCACTTACCCTTACTGAAGACTGATGTTGCTGGATGGAAGAGAGATAGGAGGGGAGAGGGTAGACTCCCTAATTTTTGGAAGGGGAATCCCCCTCCATAAGGACTCTAGGTACCAAGTCCTCATCTGGGGTCACTTCCCTTCTTTGTCTTTTAATCCCACTAGGACCAGCTTGAGAGTCACTGCACACCTGTGGCACTAAATATCTCTCCAGAGAGCTCTGTGTCTGGCGGCTCTTTAAAATGTCCCTAAAATGGGACATGGAATTGTCATTGTAAAAGTAGCCAGCACGGATTGCAACATCTTTGTCAGGGTGATGTTCCTCCACAAATGATTGCACCCTACTCCACATTGCACAAATCTCCTTAATCTCTGAAGAAGGCACCTTACATCTCTCTTCCTCCACTGAAGCAATTTCTCAGATCTGTTTTGTTGTTGTTGCAGCTCAAGCTCTTGCAGCTCTTCAGTGGTTAGATCTTCATTGTGGTCCTCCACCAACTCTTCCACATCCTCTCCATTCACATCCAACCCCATGGAAGTCCCCAATTCCACAATATTTTCCACAACTTCCATAGGCTCCTCAGGGTTAGCTTCAAACCCTTCAAAATCCCTATCTGGGACACAATCTGGCCACAACTTTCTCCAAGCAGAGTTCATCGTCCTGGAGGTCACTCCTGCCAAGCTTTATCTATAAGGCCTATGCAATGGAAGATATCGAAGTGACCCTTCCAGAACTCTTTTAGGGTCAATTTAGTGTCATTGGTCACATCAAAACACCTTTGAAACATTGCTTTGGTGTACAGTTTTTGAAGTTTGAAATGACCTGCTGGTCCATGGGCTGGAGGAGAGGAGTGGTGTTAGGAGGCAAGAACTTCACTTTTACAAATCTGAAATCCTTAGACATTTGGTCTTCCAAGTCTTGAGGATGAGCAGGAGCATTGTCCATTACCAGGAGGCACTTAAGTGGCAATTTATTCTCCAATAAATATTTCTTCACACTGGGGCCAAACACTTGATTAAACCATTCCAGGAAAATTTCCCTAGTGACCCATGCCTTAGCATTAGACTTCCAAAACACACACAATTTACTCTTGTCAACACTGTAGTCCCTGAACACTCTGGGATTTTCAGAGTGATACACAAGTAAAGGCTTCACTTTGAAATCCCCACTAGCATTACCACACAACCTGGCTTGTGTCCTCGCATTGCCTTTTCCTCCTGCGTGATGTAGGTCCTCCTTGGCATTTTCTTCCAAAAGAGGCCTGTTTCATCACAATTTAACACTTGTTGGGGTTTGAAATTTTCAGCCTATACATATTTTTTAAAGTCGCGCACAAATTTTTCAGCCCCATCTTTATCTGAACTGGCCCCCTCACCATGCCTTACAACACTGTGTATGCCAGTTCGCCTCTTAAATTTTTTGAACCAGCCTTTGCTGGCCTTAAATTCAACAACATCAACATCACTGGTTCCAGGCATTTTCTTGACAAGATCGGCATGCAACTGCCTTGCTTTTTCACGTATGATGGATTGCACAATACTATCACCCGCTAGCAGTTTTTGGTTTATCCACAGCAACAACAATTTCTCCATATTTTCTATTGTTTGTGATCTCTGTTTGGTTATTGTATTCACCCCTTTCGCAACATTAGCTTCAGTGATTGCTTTTCTCTTATACACAATGGAACCGATGGTCGTTGGGGCTTTCTTGTATATCCTGGCGAGCTCGGCAATACATACACCACTATCATATTTTTCTATTATTTCTTTCTTCAGTTCTACGGTGTTCCTCACTTTCTTTACCAAAGAAGTGGCACTAGGAGATTTCTTTGGGCCCATGGTAGCTTATATAGTAGTCACACACAATAATCAAGGCCCAAAAACAATGAATTGTTAATAAATATTTTGTATAAACTCCTGGGGTGATGTTCACTCAAGCGTAAACAATGCTAGACTGGGTGGCAATGTGCGTGGGAGGTGCGTGGGTGGCGGGCCTACGGCCTTTGTATGTGCGCGGCACTGGTGGACAGGTTCCGGACCGAGCACGAAAACGGAGGGCAATTTTCCACGAAAAAACTACACGAAAACTGAAATACACGAAAACAGAGATACACGAAAACCGAGGGACCACTGTACACCCATAAATACTATAGGAAAATACACCTCAAAGATTTGTTTTAATCCAAAAAAAATGGTCAGTTTTTTTCTCTCATTATGCACTGCGTGCTGCAGGATTTTTTTTATACAGGGCACACTGACCACACAGATCCATTCTCTCATATGTGGGCCTACCAGCTTTCTCCTGCTTGATTTGAAGCCGCTAGAATTTGAGTATACGTATATACGTCTGAAACAGTGGCTCTTAAGACGTATATATACAACCGAAACAGTCAAAGGGTTAAATTGGCTAAATTACCAATTTCCGATCACTTTATTTTGTAGTTGAAACAGTTGAGTGGGCGATTTTTTGTGCTGAATCGATAGAATAGAAGTAATAGTAGCGAAATAGCTAAGAATTTGTCGACTGGAATAATATAATTGGCCTAAAATGGGAGTCAAAGTGGGCAAAATCGCTGATGCAACAAAATTCGTGAGTGTAATTTTGTCATTTTTCCATCAAATTTCATACTTTTTGTTTTATTACCTCCAGAAAAAGATTATACCATTTGATAAGAAAAAAAAAATTTTTTTTTTAAATCCTTGGACCCTGTGGACAAGTTTCAGATCGGGGGTCTGGACCCTGACAGGGTTAAAGTATGAATTCCAAATGGGACACAGTAGGTATAACAATATGGAAACAAGTAACTGTTGAGTGGGATAAATTAGCCAGTTTGTTCTTTTGGTGGTGATCTACTTGTAGACACGTGTGGTGTGTGTGTGTATGTATGTAAATCACATAAACATGATAAGATACTCTATTAGAAAAATTATAATAATAATGATGAAGAGTGCTAACTCTTAAAGGTTGCACATCATGACCTGTAACCTTACTGAAAGTGCAAGTGCATGTTGCATCACAACCTGTAATCTTACTGAAGGTGCAAGTGCATGTTGCATCACAACCTGTAACCTTACTGAAAGTGCAAGTGCATGATGCATCACAACCTGTACCTTACTGAAGGTGCAAGTGCATGTTGCATCACAACCTGTAACCTTACTGAGGATTTCAAGGTTTTTATTTAAACATTCACACAACGTTATGTAAGGTGTCGTCTTGTGTATGCAGTGCTCCCCCGTATCCGCAGGGATACGTTCCAAGACCTACCATGGATAGTAGGGAACCCTATATATAAGTCATTTTTCGTTTACATACGTACCTATGATAAAGTTAAATTAATATGTTATGCAAAATAAGTCTAGAATTAGCAGTTTTTCATTGATGGGAAGCATTTCACAGATTCTCTTAAGCTATTTTTGCCTTTTGGGGTCATTATTAAGCAAAATTAAGGGTTATTATCAAGCCACGGTAAACCATGGATAACTGAAACCTCAGATACCAAGTCTGTGAATACAGGAGGTTCTACTGTATATGTATGAATGTATTTCACCAGAATATCTCACAAATTCATGTATGATTATTAGTTAAAATGTTCCCATATTTAGGGTGAAACGTTCATACCTTATGAAATGATTTATTTTTATTACAAATGTTCAAATTTTTATGCTATGTTAAACAAGTCAATAGAACATTTTTATTGCAATTTTAGCTAAGACTAGTGAAGTGCCTCATGAATATCAGTTGTTCACTGATAAGAATAGTTCAGAGGGGTGTGTGTGTGTGTGTTTTGTGTGTGTGTATTGTGTGTGTGTTTTGTGTGTGTATTGTGTGTGTGTGTTTTGTATGTGTGTGTTTTGTGTGCATGTGTGTGTGTTTTGTGTGTGTGTGTGTGTTTTGTGTGTGTGTGTGTGTTTTGTGTTGTGTGTGTGTATTGTGTGTGTGTTTGTGTGTGTATTGTGTGTGTGTGTGTGTTGTGTGTGTGTGTGTGTTTTGTGTGTGTGTGTGTACTCACCTATTTGTACTCACCTGTTTGTGGTTGCAGGGGTCGAGACTCAGCTCCTGGCCCCGCCTCTTCACTGATCACTTCTAGGTCCTCTCTCTCCCCGCTCCGTGAGCTTTATCATACCTCGTCTTAAAGCTATGTATGGTTCCTACCTCTACTACCTCACTTGCCAGACTATTCCACTTCTTGACAACCCAGTGACTGAAGAAATACTTCCTAACATCCCTTTGACTCATCCGAGTCTTCAACTTCCAATTGTGACCCCTTGTGTCTATGTCCCATCTCTGGAACATCCTGTCTCTGTCCACCTTATCTGTGTGTGTGTGTGTGTGTACTCACCTAGTTGTAGTTGCAGGGGTCGAGTTATAGCTCCTGGTCCCGCCTCTTCACTGGCCGCTACAGGGTCACTCCCTGTGCCATGAGCTTTATCATACCTCTTAAAGCTATGAATGGATCCTGCCTCCACTACATCACTTCCCAAACTGTTCCACTTTCTGACCACTCTGTGACTGAAGAAATACTTCCTAACATCCCTGTGATTCATCTGAGTCTTCAACTTCCAACTGTGTCCCCTTGTTGCTGTGTCCCATCTCTGGAACATTCTGTCTCTGTCCACCTTGTCAATTCCTCTCAGTATTTTATATGTCGTTATCATGTCCCCCCTATCTCTCCTGTCCTCCAGTGTCGTCAGGTCAGTTCTCCCTTAACCACCCCTTAGCTCCAGGACTAGTCTTGTTGCAAACCTTTGCACTTTCTCTAGTTTCTTTCTGTGCTTGGCTAGGTGTGGGTTCCAAACTGGTGCTGCATACTCCAATATGGGCCTAACGTACAGGGTCCTGAACAATTCCTTGTTAAGATGTCGGAATGCTGTTCTTAGGTTTGCTAGGCGCCTGTATGCTGCAGCAGTTATTTGGTTGATGTGCACCTCAGGAGACATGCCTGGTGTTATACTCACCCCAAGATCTTTTTCCTTGAGTGAGGTTTGTAGTCTCTGGCCCCCTAGACTGTACTCCGTCTGCAGTCTTCTTTGCCCTTCCCCAATCTTCATGACTTTGCACTTGGTGGGGTTGAACTCCAGGAGCCAATTGCTGGACCAGGCTTGCATCCTGTCCAGATCCCTTTGTAGTTCTGCCACAGGGACACTTCGGAGTCTATTCCTTCCGTCATGTCGTTCACAAATACCAGAAACAGCACCGGTCCTAGAACTGACCCCTGTGGAACCCCACTCATCACAGGCGCCCACTCTGACACCTCGCCACATACCATGACTCGCTGCTGTCTTCCTGACAGGTATTCCCTGATCCATTGGAGTGCCTTCCCTGTTATCCCTGCCTGGTCCTCCAGCTTTTTCACTAATCTCCTGTGTGGAACTGTGTCAAACGCCTTCTTACAGTCCAAGAAAATGCAATCTACCCCACCCTTTCTCTTGTGTCTTACTGCTGTCACCCTGTCATAGAACTCTAGTATGTTTGTGACACAGGATTTCCCGTCCCTGAAACCGTGTTGGCCGTCGTTGATAAGCTCATTCCTTTCTAGGTGTTACACCACTCTTCTCCTGATAATCTTCTCCATGACTTTGCATACTATACATGTCAGTGACACTGGTCTGTAGTTTAGTGCTTCATGTCTGTCTCCTTTTTTAAAAATTGGGACTACATTTGCTGTCTTCCGTACCTCAGGTAATCTCCCTGTTTCGATAGATGTGTTGAATATTATTGTTAGGGGTACACATAGCGCCTCTGCTCCCTCTCTCAGGACCCATGGAGAGATGTTGTCTGGCCCCATCGCCTTTGAAGTATCTAGCTCACTCAGCAGCCTCTTCACATCTTCCTCGGTTGCATGTATTGTGTCCAACACTTGGTGGTGTACCCCACCTCTCCGTCTTTCTGGAGTCCCCTCTGTCTCCTCTGTGAACACTTCTTTGAATTCCTCACATACAGTGGAACCCCAACTAACGAACGCTCCATATAGCGAACAAATCGTGTAACGAAGGCTTTTTTCACAAAATATTTTTCTCATGTAGCGAACCGTACCAGACCTGTCCGCCTGCGGTGAGGCGGACAGGACTCCAGTCAAGCGTTGTTTACACTTGAGAGAACATTACCCAGTGCGCTCTTTCAAACATTCACAATACTTTTGTTGTGCTTATTGCTGGTTCAGTGATTGTCACTGTGAAATAAGTCAGAATGGGTCCAAAGAAGCTTCACAAGTTGATAAAGGCTATAGCACCAGCCAGTGATAAAGTGTAGCAATGGAAATAAGTCACTCTGTCTTGACTTTTTTGGGTTATCTAGGTTTTCTACACATATGCTGCTATGTATGATAATCTATGTATAACTGGATTTGTGTATAACTGAATAAACTTACTTAAGTAAGTTAAGCGATTAATCGATAGAAAATGACGACACAAAATTTAACTTCTACAATGCTGTTTGAGATTATAGGGACACTGAGAAGAGCGCCGTCCTCTGCCACCATCTCCACCAGTCCTTCCATTCTAGAGTTTATATCATGTTTCTATGTTATTAATATTGTTTATTATGTCATATTAGATGAATTGTGCTAGATAAATAAGCTGTAGAGTTAATATTATTGTCATATTGAAGGACTATTTTGTCCTCTCTCCAAATAAATTCTCTCACATTCTCTTAACTGTTCATTTGTCCATTATAATTAGTGCTTTATATTTATTTCTCATTGTTTTCTGTATGTAAAACTATAGTATTTATTCTTTAAAAAAATGAATTTTTGGTGAAAATTTTTGGGTGGAAACGGATTAATTGTATTTACATTATTTCTTATGGGAAATAAGGTTTTGAATTACTAACTTTTCGTGTTAAGAACTAGCTCCTGGAACAGATTAAGTTCGTTAGTCGAGGGACCACTGTACTTCACAGTCGTTTGTTGTGATTCTCCTCCTTCCTTCCTTAGCCTGATCACCTGGTCCTTGACTGTTGTTTTCCTCCTGATGTGGCTGTACAACAGCTTTGGGTCAGATTTGTCATTTTCATATTGTCGTTGGGCCTCCCTTCTTACCTGTGCATATTCATTTCTGGCTTTACGACTGCTCTCCTTATTCTCCTGGGTCCTTTGCCTTTTATACTTCTTCCATTCCCTAGCACACTTGGTTTTGGCATCCCTGCACCTTCGGGTGAACCACGGGCTCATCCTGGCTTTTTCATTATTCCTGTTACCATTGGGTACAAACCTCTCCTCAGCTTCCTTGCATATTGTTGTCACTTATTCCATCATCTATTTTACTGACTTCCCTGCCAGTTCTCTGTCCCATTGAATCCCGTTCAGGAAGTTCTTCATGTCCAAGTACAGTGGACCCTCAGTTAATGAATACCCTGGAAATCGTGCAATTATGTAAGTATAATTTTGTAAGTTCTTGTGGAAGTGTATTTTTGGGGGTCTGAAATAGACTAACCTACGTGAAATTTTTCCTTAAGGGAGTAAATTCGTTCGGTAATGGCACTTGAGCAGACTTCAGGAGTGAAGTTTTTACGAAACTCGGGGGTCCACTGTAGTCCCCTTTCTTGTAGTTTGGCTTCATTCGTCCAGCCCTTCTTGTGTGTGTGTTAATTCCACCAACAACTTTTTTTTAATGTGCCTTATATGTACTATAAGTCTCTTTATTTTTTTTTTTGCAGTTTTCTTAAATAATTTATGTAGTAATGTTGCTGTACATAAAGACATGAAAGTTTTGAAACTAAAAGTAATGTATATTTTGTATTGCTGGTAATTTTTAAGGTAAAATACACTGATAGAGAATTGTTTAATGTGATTTATAATAGAGAATGTTGCAGTACATTTGAGTGTGCTACAAGCTACAAGTTTTACATCTAATACTCAACACTACAGCACATTATCACACTTATTTTTTCTTCAATTTTTTTATGACTCTTAGATAATGCCAGATAATATCTAATCAAAGATAATCTTCTACATATAATTAATACTCATAACTGATAAGCTGCAGAAGTTCAAACTAATATATTTACAGACTTGGTGAGTCAATTTCAGTACAGAACCTACAAACTTCAACTCGCAGGGTACGTGTATCTTGTGTGCTTTCTTGTGTGCTTCTCCATACTTTTTAGTCCTATAATATTTTCTTTTCAAATTAGGAAGCCAAGTCGGAGAGCAAGTCATGGAATTGACAAACCTTGTAACCATTACCAGATATAATAGTGTGCATTTTATTTAGCAAGTGACTGCTGACGTCTTGAGGAAAATGGACACAAGTGCATTTACTTAGGACACCTTTATTGAAGATGTTTTTGTCCCTGAACCTTGATCACTTCAAGTTCATGTATTGCAAGTGATCAATGTCAAGAATCAAAATGCTTTCAATATACGTAGGTGTCCTAAATGTATACATTCATAGTCATTTCCCTCAAGTGTGCACCTTACCCATTATAGATTTTATTTAATATTTTCCTGTGTGCAACTCATAACAATTTTAGTTAAGCATTATTTTTGTATCAAGAAGTTGTACTTCTTAGTACTGTAATTTTAAAATAAAATAATAAATATCTTTTACAACTTGTTTGATATTCCTAGGTAACAGACAGTAAGTGTAAATTGTTTACCTTTATATCATACTACTTATTGTTTCATGCTCATTGTTTCCTCATCTGTCTTTAACCCTTTGAGGGTCCAAGCCGTAGATCTACGCATTGCCAACAGGGTCCAAACCGTAGATCTACGCCATGAGCTCAGCTCACTCAGATAAGCTGTGATTGGTAAATTTGGGCCTAGATATGAGAGAATGCATCTATGTGGTAAGTATGCACCATATAAAGTAAATCCCTCATAAATCTCTGCATAATGAAAAAAAAACTGCGACTGTGTTTTTTTATTAAAACAGCAACTTTGTGGTGTATTTTCATGTGGTTTTTACGGTTGTATTCACGGTTTCTTGGTCTCATTTGATAGAATGGAAGATATAATACAGAAATAAAAATGATTTTGATTGGTTTTAGTACTGAAAATACTTCTAATTGAGCTCAAAGTAGCATAAATGTTTGATTTTTGATGATTTTCAAGAGTAAACAAATCACATCACACGACCAATACATGTCAACTGGTGGGTCTAAATGCACTGATAGTATTTATACAATTATTACAATATTGCATAAGAGCAATTCATCTATTTTTTGGTGAATAAAAATTCTTTATGTAAATCAAAAATCAAAATGGAATTCAAGTGTAAAGCCTGGAAACATAACTAATAAACAGAGGAAATGTTATTTTAGTACCAGGAATGCCTGCATTGTTTATTCTGGATGCTGTTTTGAAATTGGAATATTTTGAACTTTGTGTGAAATTGGCAAAATTACCAATTTCTGATCACTTTATTGGCTACTTGAAAAAGTTGATTGGGCAGTTTCTTGTGCTCAATCAATAAAATAGAAGTAATACTAACGAAATAGCTAAGAATTTGGTCAACTGGAATACTAATGTAATTGACCTAAAATAGGGGTCAAAGTAGGCAAAATTGCCGAAATGTAAATATCACTGACACAGTCAAATTTGAGAGTGTAATTTCGTCAGTTTTCCACCAAATTTTGTACTTTTTGTTTTATTACCTTTAGAAAAAGATTCTCTACCATTTCATAATAAAAAATAATTTTTTTTTTTTTTTAAATTCTTGGACCCTGTGGACAATGCGTAGATCTATGGCTTGGACCCTCAAAGGGTTAAATGTACAGTGGACCCTCGGTTAGCGGCCATAATCCATTCCAGGAGCTAGGCCTTTAACCAAAATGGCCTTTAACCGAATTAATATTCCCCATAAGAATTAATGTAAATACAATTAATCTGTTCCAGACAAAAATATTCACAATTTTTTTTTTTTTTAACAATTAAATCAGTATTACATACCTTTATTGAAGACTAATACAGTGGTACCTCGACTTACGATATTAATCCGTCAGAGAGGGCATATTTTAAGGCGAAACAATCGTTACACGAATCAATTTTCCCCATAAGAAATAATGGAAATAAATTTAATCCGTCCAAGACTTCCAAAAGTATTTAAATAAAATATTTTTAGAACTTTTGACATTAAATAATACAGAATTTAATGAATAATACCTAAATACATGTAAATATTGTACAATAACATGTCACTTACATTTATTGAAGAGTTGTTGATGTGTGGAGGACGGGAGGAGGGAAAGGTGGAGTAGTATGCTAGTGTTTGGAAGGGGAATCCCTTCCATTAACACTGCAGGTACCAAGTCCTTTTCTGGGGTTACTTCCCTTTTCTTTTAATGCCACTAGGACCAGCTTGAGAGTCACTGGACCTCTTTCTAACAATAAATTTGTCCAGGGAGCTCTGTGTCTGGCGATTCTTTAACACATCCCTGAAATGACACACCACTGTGTCATTGTACAGGTTGCCAGCACGGCCTGCAACAGCATGGTTAGGGTGATATTCATCCATAAATGCTTGCACATCACTCCATTTGGCACAGATCTCCCTAATCCTTGAAGAAGGCACCTTCTTCCATCTCGGTTCCACCTCCTCCTCCTCTGAACCATTGTCTGACCACTGGTCTCTTGTTCCAGTTGCTGTTGAAGCTCTTGCAGATCTTCAGTGGTTAGCTCTTCCTTGTGCTCCTCCACCAACTGTTCCACATCCTCACCACTCACCTCTAACCCCAAAGACTTGCCCAATTCCACAATTTCTTCCACAACAGGCTCAGGCTCAGG
>WNWK01034223.1:0-20582 GCA_009830355.1 Cherax destructor | reverse complement strand
GATTATGCAGCTCATTTTTGGGTCTCCTTACTACAGGATGGATATAGATTCATTGGAGAACATAAAAAGAAGAAGGGACTAAAATGATTTACAGTAAAAAGAAATCTCCCGATGAAGATAAAATTTGGGGGTTGAATCTCCCTTTTGGAGAGACGTAGAATGGGGGAGATATCATCAAAGGTTAAACAAGGGATGATGGGCATAAACAAAGGAGATATTAAAAAAATATTTAGGGAATCGAACCAAGTAAGAACGAAAAAAAAGGATTTAAATTGGATAAATTTAGATTTAGAAAGGACATAGGCAAGTACTGGTTTTCGAACAGATTTGGGTAGATCGGGGAACAATCTTCCAGTACTGTGATAGAGGCTGGGACCTTGGGTGGCTTTAAAAAGAGATTGGACAAATTTTGAGTGGGGGGGGCTGGGTTTGAGGGGGTGAGTTACGGGAATAAATTTTTAGGTAGTGGTGGTTTTGAAAAGGGGCCCTCCTTGTATGGGCGTGGCCTTCTGCAGTGTTCCTCCATTCTTATGTTCTTATGTTCTTATAGGATTGCCCCCATTACCTCTAAATGTTTTCCCCCGAGGCTAACAATATCCTCCTCCCAGCCCCAGGAAAGCAAACCCTTTTTCCCCCACCCCCTTCAATCAAAAAAGAAACCCCCTATCCATGTACCAAACCCCGACTTCCCCAACAACAAAATGTTTTTACCTTCCTTTGTGTCTTTCGTCGTTACGCTCCCAGAAGTCGACTCACATTCATCGGGTAGCACGGAGAATGGGTTCGATGTTTAAGAACATAAGAACATAAGAAAAGAGGAACACTGCAGCAGGCCTGTTGGCCCATACTAGGCAGGTCCTTCACAATCCGTCCCACTAACAGAATATTTGCTCAACCCAATTTTCAATGCTACCCAAGAAATAAGCTTTGACAATTCTACCCACTCATGCGCGAGTCCCACTCAAATCCAACCCCTCTCACTCATGAATTTATCAAACCTAAATTTGAAACTACCCAAGGTCATAGCTTCAATAACCCTACTAGGCAGACTGTTCCACTCATCAACTACCCTATTTCCAAACCAATACTTTCCTATATCCTTTCTAAATCTAAACTTATCTAACTTGAATCCATTATTGCGGGTTCTCTCTTGGAGAGATATCCTCAAGACCTTATTTATATCCCCTTTGTTAATACCCATTTTCCACTTGTATACCTCGATCATGTCTCCCTCATTCTACGTCTTACAAGTGAATGTAATTTTAGGGTCTTCAATCTTTCTTCGTAAGGAAGATTTCTAATACTATGTATTAATTTAGTCATTCTACGCTGAATGTTTTCTAACGAATTTATGTCCATTCTGTAATATGGAGACCAGAACTGAGCTGCGTAATCTAGGTGAGGCCTTACTAATGATGTATAAAGCTGTAATATAACCTCTGGACTTCTGTTGCTAACACTTCTTGATATAAATCCCAGTAATCTATTTGCCTTATTACGTACGCTTAGGCATTGCTGTCTTGGTTTAAGGTTGCTGCTTACCATCACCCCCAAGTCCTTCTCGCAATCTGTATGGCTAAGTTCTAGGTTATTTAACTTATAAGTGCTTGGGTTATGGACACTCCCGAGCTTCAGAACCTTGCATTTATCTACATTGAACTGCATCTGCAACTTTTCTGACCACGAATTAAGTTTGTCTAAATCTTCCTGAAGTTCTATGACATCTATGTTTGAATCAATTATCCTACCTATCTTCGTGTCGTCGGCGAATTTGCTCATATCACTAGTAATTCCCTCATCAAGGTCATTGATATATATTATAAATAACAATGGGCCTAAGACTGATCCCTGTGGAACACCACTTGTTACAAGTCCCCATTCGGATTTAACCATATTTATGCACACTCTCTGCTTCCTATTGGTGAGCCATGACTCGATCCATGACAGCACTTTTCCCCCAATGCCATGAGCTGCCACTTTCTTTAACAGTCTCTGGTGCGGTACTCTATCAAAAGCCTTACTAAAGTCTAAATAAACAATATCGAATTCTTTATCGTGATCAACAGCCTCAAAAGCTTTACTGAAGAAGGTTAATAAATTAGATAGGCAGGAACGGCCCTCGTGAATCCATGCTGGGTATCATTAATCAAATTATGGTTATCTAGATGGCTTCTAATAATATCAGCTATAATTGACTCTAGTCATTTGCCTACAATTGAGGTCAGGCTTATTGGGCGGTAGTTTGACGGTAGTGACTTGTCCCCTGCTTTAAAAATAGGAATTACATTAGCCATCTTCCACATATCAGACACTACACCTGTTTGAAGAGATAAATTAAAAATGTTAGATATTGGTTCACAGAGTTCCATTTTGCATTCCTTAAGAACCCTTGCAAAAAGCTCATCAGGACCCGCGATTTATTTTGTTTCAGTCGGTCCAGCTGTTTCATAATCATTTCGCTAGTGACTGTGATATTACATAATTTATCTTCTTCTGGGCCTCTGTAAAAATTAATTACTGGGATATTATTAATGTCTTCCTGTGTGAAAACCGAGAGAAAATAATTATTAAAAATAGAGCACATATCATTCTCCTTGTCAGTAAGATGCCCAAAGTTATTTTTAAGGGGACCTATCTTATCCCTAACTTTTGTTCTATAAACCTGGAAAAAACTTTTTGGGTTAGTTTTTGAATCCCTAGCAACTTTAATTTCATAGTCCCGTTTAGCTTTTCTTATTCCCTTTTAACGTCCCTCTTAATGTCAGTATACTGATTTATAAGATGACCCTCACCTCTTTTTATGCGCCTATAAATTCCTTTCTTCTGCCCTAAAAGATATTTAAGGGGACCTATCTTATCTCTAACTTTTGTTCTATAAACCTGGAAAAAACTTTTTGGGTTAGTTTTTGAATCCCTAGCAACTTTAATTTCATAGTCCCGTTTAGCTTTTCTTATTCCCTTTTTAACGTCCCTCTTAATGTCAATATACTGATTCGTAAGATGACCCTCACCTCTTTTGATACGCCTATAAATTCCTTTCTTCTGCCCTAAAAGATATTTGAGCCTATTATTCATCCATTTTGGGTCATTTCTATTCGATCTAATTTCTTTATATGGGATAAATGTTCTTTGGGCAGCATGTATAGTGTTCAGAAAACTGTCATATTGATAGCTCTCTTCATTACCCCAGTCCACAGATAAGTGTTCTCTAAGTCCATTGTATTCTGCTAAGCGAAAATCTGGGACCGTTACTGAGTTATTCCTACTATGAAACTTCCATTCAATGCCAAAGGTAATTGATTTGTGGTCGCTTGCGCCGAGTTCCTCTGTAATTTCTAAATTATTAACAAGGGTTTCCTTGTTTGCCAGAACTAAGTCAAGCAGATTATTTCCCCTTGTAGGTTCTGTCACAAACTGCTTCAAAAAACAATCTTGAACTACTTCTAAGAAGTCGGCAACAATGGAAAAATAAACACATACATAAGCAGTATAATGTGATTCTTTATTGACAACTTTTCGCCCACGCAGTGGGCTTTATCGAGTCACAAACAGATCTACCTGGATAAAAGATACATGAATATTTATAGGATTTAGTCAGGTGGAGAATGCTGCATGTGACAGTCTTCAGAGTAGGATGATGGAGTCTAAAACCTTGGGTAGCTTTAAAAAGAGATTGGACAAGTATATGGGTAGACCTTCTGCAGTGTTCCATTCTTAAGTTCTATGTGGGATAGTAGCACTGTTTTAGGCATTAATGTCACTTCTTTAGAGGCTCTATGATGTCACCCCTTGATGGTGTCACCCGGGGCGGCCTGCATCCCCACCACCCTCCCCTTATGACGCCACTGCAACTTGGACCAGGTCCAGGATGAATCTTATCATTTTGTTCTGGGTGATATGCAGTCTAGCAGTTTTTTTGTGAAGGCAGAGGACCACGAAGAGCAAGTGTCAAGGTTCAACATCCCTATCAGACCCTCAAAGAGTATTTGATAAGGCTGGTTCCTCCTTATGGAAGTGAAAATATAGAAATATCAATAATACTATAATAAGATAAGCAATTTTATTAATAAGTAAAATCAGTAAAGAATATAAAACACTTAAACATGAAATTAATCCTACTTGAAGCAAAAATGAAAATATGAAATATATAAATAATTAGTGATTCAAAGCTAATATGTACACACTGGCGTAGTGGAGAATGATGCCGTGACGATGTTCTGGGCACATAGCTCTGAATCGTGGTTTGGAACGCCAAGCCGTTGTTGATGTTGGGGGGTCACAAGTGGATGTGACGGTTGACACTGAGCAGACAGTAACCCTCAACACGAGTAGAGATTCTGAAGAACTGAGGTACTGTGATCCTCTGACTACCACAACATTTGTGAAGCAGGTGAGTCGTCTGTAAAGAATCACCATGAAACGCTGGTGTTCTAACTGGGAGAAGGCTGCTAGAATGGTGTGTAGCTGACTAGGTGGTCAGCTACTTGTGGAAGGGATATCAGTGTAGGTAGAGATGTCAAGACTGACTCAGATCTTGTCAAGATCTATGCTGCCCTTCTGGTATCTCGCATGTGTCAAATGATCCGAGCCAACAATCAAGGCTAAAAGAAATAACAAATTACACACCAGTCTAGAAATCACACACGATAGGCGTACGGCCTTTAAAAGAAATGGAGAGGATTAAAAGATGTCATAACACTACGTAAGTTCAAATCATGACAGGAATAATAGGCAGAATAAAACCCTAAATAAGAATGAAGCTCTTATTGAAATTAACTTCACCCTAACATGACTCATGAAATCGTAATGACACAATTGCAAACAAACCATACCACGGGTGGGGTTCGAACCCGCGGTCAGAGAGTCTCAACTCCAGACTGCGTAAGCCACTGGCCAGCTAGCTTCAATAAGATTAATCCAACTAGGTATATTTCTACACCATAGGAAGGTTAGCATAGGCACCACTATGGTGTAGAAATATACCTAGTTGGATGAATCTTATTGAAGCTAGCTGGCCCAGTGGCTTACGCGACGGTCTGGAGTTTTGAGACTCTCTGACCACGGGTTCGAACCCCACCAGTGGCATGGTTTCACCCTAACATATAATAATTTTAACTTATACAGGAGTGGAACGAATACTTATAGATTTGATGGGAGCCGCAAGTCAAGTGACTGACCACCAGCCGGAGAGACACTCGTCACCTCCCACCGGGTGCAGGAGAGGGGCGGGGGTAGTGGGAACTATGCAAATACCCTAACTGAACAAGCATACTGCCCAACAAACTACAACCACCATTCATTCCTACTTCCACCACTCCTATCTAATGAACTTTTCCCTCACATCAAGCGTAGTCCATATGACATTGTATGAGGGCTAGACATAGGATCCTGCGAACCTCAGTAGGTAGACATTGTGCTTGTCTGTAGAGGAACTTCAGTCTGGCATTCGCTTTCTTTACTACACTGTTCCCTATCAATTCTCCTGACATGCATGGGTCAAAGGGGATTCCCAGATATTTTACTGAGGAAACTGAAGTGATGGATTCCCCATTACATCGGACATTAAAATTATTTGCCCTTCTCAGTTTATGTTTCGTGCCAAAGAGTATAGCTTCCATTTTCCCGAGGTGTAACGATAGTTTGTTGTCTACTAACCATTTGCTGCAGGACTCTAGTTCCAGTGTTATTATATTAGCTATTTCTTGAGGGTCTTTACCTGACACTAACAAAGCACTGTCATCCGCATACAGTAGGAGTTTGCACTTGACACTGATGGGCATGTCGTTTACATAAGATAGGAATAATAAGGTACCCAGGTATTCGCTGCTTGGACAGCGGCGTGGGCAGACGTGTGTGTGATGCTCCCGACCAATTACACTTGGGTAATTGGTAGTGTGACATTATGGCATCAGGTCTGTGTGAACACTGTTGGCATTGAGCTGCTCTGTGGGGCCATCACCCCAGAGGTGTCGCAAGTGTTACTGCCGAAAATCATCCGAGACATGTACGAGATTGCGGATGAAGAGTTGTACGGTGTTGCTCTAAATGGGGCAGTTTGACTATTTGTGAAGTTGCTGTCGACACAAGTGTATGAGGCGATTGTGGAGCGGTATGAAGACTCGTAATGGAATTACTGACATTGTTCAGGTACGTCTGATAGAAGTGTCTAAATGCTACACCTGGCTTAAGTTGAGGAATGTGCCATTTGAGGTGGATGAAATGATCAGCAAGTATGGCGTTGTGCATGTGGTGCAACAGGGAAAATGAGTTGATGGCGCTTATGAAGGTTTGCCAGAAGGAACTTTCTCCTTTAAGATGTCGTTGCATTACCCTGTGCCTTCCTACGTGTTCCTATTTGACTTTCGTACAAAGACTATGGTGATATATGCAGGACAGTGCTGCATATGCAGGATTTGTGCGTGTATGGCAGTAATTTCTGCGTGCAGCCAGCAGTAACAGCCTGGTTGATCAGGCTCTGGTCCAACAGGAGGCCTGGTCACAGACCGGGCTGCGGGGGCGTTGACCCCTGGAATTCTCTCCAGGTAGACTCCAGGTAGTATGGCCATGTGGCAGTGGAGTGTGGTCGACGAGGGTATTCCCAGGGTGTGTACAGGTCAGTCATTCTGGAGAGGGAGAGTGTGGTACAAGAAATGGAACTGCATGATGGACATGGAAATGGTAGGTTGTGGAGTGATAAGATGACTGTCTCAAATGATAAGCTGAATGGAGATCTTCCAACTGAGAATGCGGAGAAACTTTTGGATGTGGGGCATGGTTTGGAGAGTGTGAGGCTGGAGGCTGAGGAAGCTGGCCTCGATGTGGTATTGGAAAAAGGTTTACTGAGTATGTTTCCGTTTGTATATCACTGTAGTGAAAATGGAGGGGATGGGAGAGTACTCCGAGTGGATGGGAGCTGGCAGAATGAACCTATGACCTTAGTATGTGTATGTGCCAGCAGATGGGGATGTACGGGTTAAGAATAAATTCATTAGAGAGGAGTAAGTCTATTTTTTAGGTCTTTGCCGTCGTTCACTATAGTAGGAGGAGATTGGAACTGTGTAATTAGGAGGGGGGATTTGGCACTGAGGGGGGTGGGGCACCATTCGCCAGTGCTGATTGAACTAGTACATGATGTAAACTTGATGGATGTTTGTCATAGGACAGTGGTTGTACCGGATCATACTTTTGGGAGGGGGTAATGGGGCACTTTTGGATCGGATTTATGTTACATCTTGTATGAAAGTATGTTCGATGGGTACCGTAACAGCGGCTTATTCTGATCATAGGGCGGTTATTATGGAGGTGGGGTGGGAGTCTTTGGCCTCATGACATAGGGGTATTGGAAATTAAATACAAGGGTGCTGAGTGATGAGGAGGCAGTGGTGGGCTTTGAGGAGTGGTGGAGGGGGAAGCGAGATGGGTTGGTGGGTGGGGGGGAGTTGGCGCGTTGATGGGATGAAGTGGCCAAACCGGAGATATGTAAGTTTTATGTGGGAGAGGGAAGAAAGGTGAAAATTATGAAAAATGGGCTGGCAAATTATTATGAGGACAGACTGAGGCAATGTCATAGGCGGGGCAGTGATGTTGTGTACCCTGTTGATGAAATTCAGGGATTGAAGGAACGGGTTAGGGACATCCATAATGAGCATTTTGATATGGTGAGGGTACAGGCGCCAGTAGAGGAAGTGTTATGGGGTGACAGGCCTTTAGCTTGTGTTTTGTAGAGGAGGGCAATCAACATACCGAGCTTGGAGGTACATTGTGAAGTCAGGGATTTCAGGGAAGGGCAGGTTTTACACAATACGGAGACAATGGGTGTTTGCTGATAGGTGATATGAGGGTTTTTGGGGAGGAAAAGATGTGGGGGAAGGGGACGTGTTGGAAGTTTGTGAGAGAATACCATGTAACCTTAGGCAGTGACAGGAAGGCGTTCAGGGGGAGGGGTGAGTGAGGAGGGAGAAATTTGGAGTGCATTGATGGCGATGACGAAGGGTTAACGAATATTTGAGGCTGGACGTGCTGGGTGGGGTAGAGATGTTTGGGAGGGCAGCGTGTATGACAGTAAACGTGTGTAAATCGAAGGTAATGGGGTTGGGTGAGTGGGCGGGCCACAAGGTGTGGGGATGCTCAGTTGTCACAAATGTGAATTGTTCTCTAAAGATATGTGGGATAGTATATGCGGGCGATAGGAATAGGGCAAGGGAGGTTAATTCAGAGAGGGTAATGAATAGTGTGGTGAATAGATTGCAAGGGTTGAGACCATATCATTTATCTTGGTACAGAGAGATATCAATGTCAATGTCCTTCTGTATAGTAAGGTGTGGTACATAGTTAACGTTTACCCACTCACTAGGGAGGTGATAGTCGAATTCAAGCAAGGGTGTTTCGCTTCTTATGGGCATCAAGGTGTGATTGGCTGAGGAATGAGGTGGCTATGTTGCCGGTGCGAGACAGGGAGACTGGGGTTATTTGATCTGCTTAAGCAAGTGATGTGCACATATGTTAAAAGGGTGGTGTTGTGGGCCGGAGCTTTTAAGGGGAGGTGCCTAGGGAAGGTGTATGAGGCGCTTAGGCAGACTTTTCAGACTTTGCCAGAGCAGATCAGGGTGAAGGTGCTGTATGGTCAAAGAGACATTCGGGTGTGTGCTGGTAATCCTTTATTCAGATACAACATATGAATGCTGCAAAGAAATAAAATACACAAATTAGGATGCACAACATGACACTGTAATTACACATTGTACCTCCTAGTCCTAATAAATCATTATATGTGCACGGTATGGACGAAAATCTATAGTGGGTGTACAGTGCCCCTCCCTGCATATTACATAAGTATTAACTTACATATTAGGGAGGTAATACATGTGCCATCGGCCTCATGCTTTCTATGTTTACACTCAATCCCATAGGTATGCTGGCGGACGTTTGTCTCTGCGTGGTCTTGGAGGTGGCTACACAGGAGTGTGTTGTGTGGAAGTCTGGCCGGGTACTGTCTCTTGTGCCTGTGGGAGTGCCTGGTCTGCATGCTCCATGGGTGGGTTCGAGGTTGTTACTGTGTCGTGCATCTGTGGGGGTGTGGCTGCCGTGTCGCCACTGGGCGCCTGAGGCAGCTCGCCATCCTGTGCCGCACCACAGGCTGGCGTGGAGGCTGAGGACAAGGATATGGTGATGACGGGGGCTGGTTGGCATTGGTCAGCCCCTGAATATGGCGCAGGAACCGCCAATTGCGCAAAGTAAGCCGACCCAAGCCGTCCACTTTGTCCGAAAGTCAGCGGCATTGGCTTGAAGGTTTTGCTTGGCACACATGGTTGCACAGGCGGCATGCGCAGCTGGGAAGGTGACATTCCCAGCAAGTGTGGCACCTGGAACGCGTGCCCTCGATGTCTCTGGTGATGCCGGGGCAAAAGGCGGCACCTAGTTCCCTACTGTGCATGCAACTGGTGCCTTGGTGAGCCTCATGAAGTGTCCGTAGGACCTCATTCCGAAGTGCTTGTGGTATCACGATCCTGTGGTCCATCATGACGACTTCGTCCATGATAGAGAATCTGTCACGTTACTGCCAGCATGGTTGCAGTTCCTCTGGTAAGGCATCACGGGATGGTGGGAACCCAAACTCAACTAGTGGTGTGAGCAGCTGGAGGTCGTGGTCTGCAGAGGTGCACTCCTTGACTCTCCCATGTGACAGCGCCGAGAGAGTCTGCAGATGATCTTGCTGCCAGCACGAGGAGTGTCTCCAGGTCATCATGGGTACCCGCTGGGATCCGGACAGGAGACAGAGCACACATTTCACTAGCTGTATCCATTGGGTCTGTGGCTGATGGGTATCGAGATGTTGCGTCTGCCGCTGAGATAATCTTGCCAGAAACGTGCATGATCCGGTACTGCCACATGAGAGTGCACTGTTTTAGTCTGAAGAGCCTCGGATTGGTGATGTCGTCCAGTGCCTGATCCCCAAGAATTTTCACGAGTGGCTTGTGGTCGGTAGTTATGATGAGATCCTGGCACCCCATGGTGAAGAAGCGGCTATCTTCCAGTGCCCACACGACAGCCAAGGCTTACCCCTCAATTAGCACATACCGCTTCTCAGAGTCCCGTAAGAAGCAAGACCCAGCCAGTGTTATCTTCCATCCGTCTGCACAACACCCGGGAATAGTGTGGTCACAGCTGCAATGTTTCTGGCGGAGCCAATATCCCACCCCAGTTCTAGACCAGTCAGGGTTGAGGCACGTCTGCTTGCTGGGATTGAATATCTCGACCCCTGCTTCAATCGCGTTGATGACTGCGAGCGGTGGAATGCCTCTTCCAGGTCTGAGTCCCATTTGAAGCTGACCTTAGGGCTGAGGAACAGTTTGAACGGTGCCATCATGTTCGTGGTCCTACCGTAGTGTGACACCTGGTTAATGAGTCCAAACCAAGCCCGCACATACATAATATTGGAGGATCTTGGAAACGTCGTGATGGCATTCAGGTACTTAGGTAGAGGTTTCACTTCGGACCTGGTTATCTGAAACCCTGCAAACTCTACTTCCGTTGAGCCAAACT
The DNA here is from genome assembly GCA_009830355.1 of Cherax destructor. Taxonomy (NCBI): domain Eukaryota; kingdom Metazoa; phylum Arthropoda; class Malacostraca; order Decapoda; family Parastacidae; genus Cherax; species Cherax destructor. Next base: position 10,040 of record WNWK01034223.1, on the reverse strand, counting down.
GAAACTTAGCTGGGTTGAGGACCACACCGTTGCAACCTACGGGTTCCAGATAGTCAATCACTCGCCACCAATGTTCCTTCAAGTCTGTGTCCCATATGATTGTGTCGTCTATGCATTTGGTCTTTCTGGGTACATCAGTGATGATGGCGTCGTACCGCTGTGTGTAGGCGTCCTGCAATGCGAGCAAGCACATTGGCGAGCGACGGTAGTGGAATGTTGTCTTGTGGCGATCCTCAGGCTGGACCTCAATGGAGTGAAAGCCGTTCCATGCATCTGTGATGGTCTTGAATGTATTAGGTGGAACGGCCTTTGCCTGTTTAATGGGTGGTACAGTGTGATGGGTCTCCCGTACATTGTGGCGATTTAGCGGTTGCAGATCCACGGTACGACGGGGTGTGCCGTCCGACTTGGGTGTCAGGACCATACTGTGAAGCCATGTCACAGGTGTGTTTGGAGACACTCACTCTATGACCCCAGTGCCACATTTCTGTCAAGTTGGTTCGACACTTCCTGTTGCCAGTGAACCGAGACAATTGGAGGTCTCCTGGTCACCACCGGTTGCATGTCTGGATCAACCCGAATCTCTATTGGGAGTATTGATGGTTGATGAAGCATACCTCTCCAAGAGCCATGTCTTCATCTCAGCTGTGGACTGAAGTGATGGCACTACAGGCAAACTGGCAGGGCAGGGAGGCGGTGCTGGGCGCTGTGGGCACCTGCATCCTGCCACAGTGAGGCGGGTACATGTACACATAGCATTCCCGCACACTCCGTTTCCATTACAAAGGCACATAATGGGTCCAGACACTGTACCTCAACATTACAGAGGCACATAATGGGTCCAGACACTGTACCTCAACATTACAGAGGCATGTAATGAGACCATTATCATATACACATTGAAACCTATAATCCAGTCATGGTGTAGTCATTAGATTTTAAACCTGATAAAGCCACCAGAAATCTAAGGGTCAAATAAATAATTCCACCCGAATATCTTGAAAAAATATTTATTGGTGTAACTATTATACAAAATTTATTGGTATAATTATTAGAGATAAATTATTGGTATAACTATTATATCACATTTGTATTTTCAAATTTTGTTAGGAACTTATACATGTGTGTGTGTGTGTGTGTGTGTGTGTGTGTGTGTGGTTCACTACTGGTCTTCAGTAAGAACAAAGGTCAATTGATGATTCATTCTTCAATTTTCATAATTTTTAAAGGAGTGGACTGGTAAGCCAGCGGAAGGCCTCGGTCAGATGACCAAAATCTCCAATGGCGGGTCATCATATGTCTAGGACCGCGTCAAGAAACACTTGTAGTGTTTCCTGACAAACTAACCTAACCGCATCAACTTCAGTAAGGACCCAGGATGACTGATGACCTTCATCAACTTCAGTAAGACCCAGGATGACTGATGACCTTCATCAACTTCGGTAAGGATGATTGATGGTACAGTCATCAACTTCAGTAAGGACCCAGGATGACTGATGACCTTCATCAACTTCGGTAAGGATGATTGATGGTACAGACATCAACTTCAGTAAGGATGGTATATATTTCAATCATCAACTTCAGTAAGGACCCATTATGATTGATGGTATACTCATCAACTTCAGTAAGATCCAGGATGATTGATGGTATACTCTTCAACTTCAGTAAGGATCCAGGATGATTGATGGTATATTCATCAACTTCAGTAAGGATCCAGGATGATTGATGGTATACTCATCAACATCAGTAAGGACCCAGGATGATTGATGGTATATTCATCAACTTCAGTAAGGATCCAGGATGATTGATGGTATATTCATCAACTTCAGTAAGGATCCAGGATGATTGATGGTATATTCATCAACTTCAGTAAGGATCCAGGATGATTGATGGTATATTCATCAACTTCAGTAAGGACCCAGGATGATTAATAATTGTTATGCCTCACAAAAGTGAACATCAGTTCACTCAGACATGAAGTCGTAACATGACTGAGGGTCGATGAATTTTCTGTTCTCCTGACGAAGGTGTTCTGGATGTTGCGACGGTGCAAAGTCACCTTCTTGTAGAGCACCTGAGAGTAACCCACAGGTGCCAGCCCACAGGTGCCACATAAATAGGTGCTGTTGGACTACGGTGACGCTGTCTCTCAGCCTTCAGAAGTTGAATTTGATACTTCGTCAGATGCCCTGGTAAGACCTCCCGCTCCTCCGTCAGCCCCCCCAGCATGTGCGACATGACTGATGTCTTGTTGCTGGTTTAGTCCTGAGGATATATGTTGTATGTGTTGAGGTGTCGAATACTTGTTCAGTGAGACACTGCAGGTGCTGTGGTAGATCTGAGAGACACTGCTGGTGCTGTGGTAGATATGAGAGACACTGCAGGTGCTGTCGTAGATATGAGAGACACTGCAGGTGCTGTGGTAGATATGAGAGACACTGCAGGTTTTGTGGTAGATCAGAGACTGCAGGTGCTGTTGCAGATCGAGAGACACTGCAGGTGCTGTGGTAGATCTGAGAGACACTGCAGGTGCTGTCGTAGATCTGAGAGACACTGCAGGTGCTGTGGTAGATCTGAGAGACACTGCAGGTGCTGTGGTAGATCTGAGAGACACTGCAGGTTTCTGTGGTAGATCAGAGACTGCAGGTGCTGTTGCAGATCAAGGAGAGACACTGCAGGTGCTGTGAGGTAGATCTGAGAGACACTGCAGGTGCTGTGGTAGATCTGAGAGACACTGCAGGTGCTGTTCAGATCGAGAGACACTGCAGGTGCTGTGGTAGATCAGAGAGACACTGCAGGTGCTGTTGCAGATCAGAGAGACACTGCAGGTGCTGTTGCAGATCAGAGAGACACTGCAGGTGCTGTGGTAGATCAGAGAGACACTGCAGGTGCTGTTGCAGATCGAGAACACTGCAGGTGCTGTGGTAGATCGAGAGACACTGCAGATGCTGTTGACAGAACAGAGAGACACTGCAGGTGCTGTTGCAGATCAGAGAGACACTGCAGGTGCTGTGCAGATCAGAGACACTGCAGGTGCTGTTAGATCGAGAGACACTGCAGGTGCTGTTGCAGATCAGAGAGACACTGCAGGTGCTGTGGTAGATCGAGAGACACTGCAGGTGCTGTGGTAGATCAGAGACACTGCAGGTGCTGTTGGCAGACGAGAGACACTGCAGGTGCTGTTGACAGAACAGAGAGAGACACTGCAGGTGCTGTGGTAGATCAGAGAGACACTGCAGGTGCTGTTGCAGATCAGAGAGAGTAGAGCACTGAACTTTGCATAGATATATACTTTATATATATATATATATATTAACTGTAGTGGTGCTGAGTCTCATGACGTCACTGCCAGTTAACCATCATCAGTTGCAATATACACAAATATCCCCGAAAGTCATTACCGGGCTCATGTATGGTATACATACACGTATACACACTCATACACACAATTTCAATGATGTTGTGTATATAATATTTATACATGAAGAGTAAAGGATGGATATACGTCTGGCAGAGTGTGTGGAAAGTGTCGTACTGAACAAGACTATACATGATTATCAGCAACCTGAACAAATCTGTAGATACACTTTTCCGTCTTATGTATGTACTCACCTAATTGTACTCACCTAATTGTGGTTGCAGGGGTCGAGTCTCAGCTCCTGGCCCCGCCTCTTCGCTGTCTGCTACTGGGTCTCTGCTCTCCCTGCTCCATGAGCTTTATCATACCTTGTCTTAAAACTATGTATGGTTCCTGCCTCCACTCTATCTTTCTCTAGACTATTCCACTTCCTGACTACTCTGTGGCTGAAGAAATGCTTCCTAACATCCCTTTGACTCATCTGAGTCTTCAGCTTCCAGTTGTGTCCCCTTGTTTCTGTGTTCCCTCTCTGAAACAACCTGTCACTATCTACCTTGTCAATTCCCCGCAGTATTTTGTATGTCGTTATCATGTCTCCTCTGACCCTTCTTTCCTCCAGTGTTGTTAGTCCTATTTCCCTCAACCTTTCTTCATAAGACAGACCCCTGAGTTGTGGAACTAACCTTGTCGCAAACCTTTGCACTTTCTCTAGTTTCCTTACGTGCTTGACCAGGTGTGGGTTCCAGACTGGTGCTGCATATTCTAGTATGGGCCTGACGTACACGGTATACAGTGTCTTGAACGATTCCTTGTTAAGGTAACGGAACGCTAATCTAAGGTTTGCCAGACGCCCATATGCTGCCGCAGTTATCTGGTTGATGTGTGCCTCCGGAGACGTGCTAGGCGTTATACTCACTCCAAGGTCTTTCTCCTTTTCCGAGGTTTGTAGCCTTCCGCCTAGCTTGTACTCTGTCAGCGGTCTTCTTTGCCCTTCTCCGATCCTCATGACTTTGCATTTGGAGGGATTGAATTCGAGAAGCCAACTGCTAGACCAGATGTCGAGCTTGTCCAGGTCTGTTTGCAGCCCTGCCTGGTCCTCTTCTGATGTGATTCTCCTCATTATTTTCACATCATCCGCGAATAGAGACACTTCTGAGTCTATCCCATCCGTCATGTCGTTTACATATACCAAGAATAACACTGGTCCTAGGACTGACCCCTGCGGTACACCACTCGTCACAGGCGCCCACTGTGATACCTCACCACGCACCATGACCCGTTGTTGCCTCCCTTTGAGGTATTCCCTGATCCATTCCAGTGCCCTTCCTGTTATACCTGCTTGTTCTTCCAACTTCTTTACTAATCTCATGTGAGGAACTGTGTCGAAGGCCTTCCTGCAGTCCAGGAAAATGCAATCAACCCACCCTTCTCTCTCCTGCCTTATGTGTGTGTGTGTGTTGTGTACGCGTATGTAATGTGTATGTTAGTTACCATTTTGTCCTAGGCACATGTCGATTAGACACTAGGCCTGTTGTATGTGTGTGTCTGTTGGTGTGTGGTGTGTGTGTGTTGGTGTGTGTGTTGGTGTGTGTGTTGGTGTGTGTGTTGGTGTGTGTGTTTGTGTGTGTGTTGGTGTGTTGGTGTGTGGTGTGTGTGTGTATGTGTGTTGGTGTGTGTGTTGGTGTGTGTGTTGGTGTGTGTGTTGGTGTGTGGTGTGTGTGTTGGTGTGTGTGTTGGTGTGTGTGTTGGTGTGTGTGTTGGTGTGTGTGTTGGTGTGGTGTGTGTGTTGGTGTGTGTGTTGGTGTGTGTGTTGGTGTGTGGTGTGTGTGTTGGTGTGTGTGTTGGTGTGTGTGTTGGTGTGTGTGTTGGTGTGTTGGTGTGTGGTGTGTGTGTTGGTGTGTTGGTGTGTGGTGTGTACTCACCTATTTGTACTCACCTATTTGTGGTTGCAGGGGTCGAGTCATAGCTCCTGGCCCCGCCTCTTCACTGATTGCTACTAGGTCTCTCTCTCTCTCTCCCTGCTCCATGAGCTTTATCAAACCTAGTCTTAAACTATGTATGGTTTTCCCGCCTCCACTATGTCGCTTTCTAAGCTATTCCACTTCCTGACAACTCTATGACTGAAGAAATACTTCCTAACATCCCTTTGACTCATAGGAGTCTTTAACTTCCAATTGTGACCCTTGTTTCTGTCCCCTCTCTGGAACATCTTGTCTCTGTCCACCTTATCTATTCCTCGCAGTATTTTATATGTCGTTATCATGTCTCCCCTAACCCTCCTGTCCTCTAGTGTCGTCAGGCCGATTTCCCTTAACCTTTCTTCGTAGGACAATCCCCTTAGCTCTGGGACTAGTCTTGTTGCAAACCTTTGCACTTTCTCTAATTTCTTGACGTGCTTGACCAGGTGTGGGTTCCAACTGGTGCTGCATACTCCAGTATGGGCCTGACGTATATGGTATACAGAGTCTTGAATGATTCCTTAGTGAGGTATTGGAACGCTATTCTTAGGTTGCAGCCGCCCGTATGCTGCAGCAGTTATCTGATTGATGTGTGCCTCAGGAGATGTGCTCGGTATTATACTCACCCCAAGATCTTTTCTTTGAGTGAGGTTTGCAGTCTTGGCCACCTAGACTATACTCTGTCTGCGGTCTTCTTTGCCCTTCCCCGATATTCATGACTTTACATTTGGCAGGGTTAAATTCAAGGAGCCACTTACTGGACCAGGCTTGCAGCCTGTCCAGGTCTCTTTGTAGTCCTGCCTGATCCTCGATTGATTTGATTCTTCTCATTAACTTCACATCATCTGCAAATAGTGACACTTCTGAGTCTACCCCTTCCGTTATGTCATTCACATATACCAAGAACAGTACAGGTCCTAGGACTGACCCTTGTGAACTCCACTGTCACAGGTGCCCACTCTGACACCTCGTCACGTACCATGACTCGTTGTTGCCTCCCTGTCAGATATTCTCTGATCCATTGCAGTGCTTTTCCTGTTACGTGTGCCTGATCCTCTAGCTTTTGCATTAACCTCTTGTGAGGAACTGTGTCGAACACCTTCTTGCAGTCCAAAAAAATGCAGTCTATCCACCCCTCTCTCTCTCGTGTCTTACTTCTGTTACCTTGTCATAAAACTCCAGTAGGTTTGTGACACAGGATTTTCCTTCCCTGAAACCAGGCTGGTTGTCGTTTATAAGCTTGTGTGTGTGTGTGTGTGTGTGTGTGTGTGTGTGTGTGTGTGTTGGTGTGTGTGTGTGTGTGTTTGTGGTGTGTGTGGTGTGTGTGGTGTGTGTGTGTGTGTGTGTGTGTGTGTGTGTGTATGTGTGTGTGTACTCACCTAATTGTGGTTGCAGGGGTCGAGACTCAGCTCCTGGCCCCGCCTCTTCGCTGTCCGCTACTGGGTCTCTGCTCTCCCTGCTCCATGAGCTTTATCATACCTTGTCTTAAAACTATGTATGGTTCCTGCCTCCACTATATCTTTCTCTAGACTATTCCACTTCCTGACTACTCTGTGGCTGTGTGTTAGTTAGTTAGTTAGTTACCATTTTGTCCTAGGCACATGTCGATTAGACACTAGGCCTGTATATATGCATGAATGTATACGTATGTGTGAATGTATGCATTCGTGTGTATGTGTTTATGCGTGTATGTATGCGTGTAATATATATATATATATATATATATATATATATATATATATATATATATATATATATATATATATCGTGCCGAATAGGTAAAACTGGTCAGTTAGCAAGAACTTGAGTTTTCTTGGTTATTTTACATCATTAGCTATTTCATAAATTTTCGAGCTTTCATAATCTATGGATTCTGGGCAGCAAATATGTAAAGTTCTCAAAAACATTGATGAGATTAGATTAGATTTTGCCACCGAAGTGGCTAGTTTATTGAGTACCCCATATCCATCCTGTGGACGGTAGTGCAAGATCATATGGGTATGTTGGTTCTCCCTTACCATGAAAACTTGATTGATATGCCTCCTCTACTTAAGACTTTTAATATTATCTCGTGGGAATGGCAGTTTTGTGAGCTGCAGGTGGCAGCAAGCTGTGGCACCTTCCCCGTCCTAGGTGGGCTCGCGCAGTGGTGTCCCCGAACTGTGAAGTCAAATCTCCTTCCTTATATGTCTTCCTATTTTTTTACAGTTCCTTAATAATGTGAGAAATCACGAAAGTGCTTGGAATTCTACTATTTTTTTCACAGTGGTTGTTCTGCAATCTGCATATATATACATATATATATATATATATATATATATATATATATATATATATATATAATGTGATAATTTTTTACTGGTGGAACGTCAACTTATACAGTAAAATGTGACACTGTACTTATCTTTGTTGCTGGGTCAACCTTCTGCAGCTGCAACCAGAAGATTCCCTCGATGGGACCCAGTATTCTACCACCGCAGAGCTGTTTGGGATAAGTGAGTAAATGTAAATCATTTTATATTGCCCCAGAGGAGCGTATACCCATATGTATATTCAGTCAGTAGGACTGAACTGGTACTCACGGGTTTGGACTGTGAAGTCCATGCATAACCGCCGTCAGTAGATAAATTTTGATGCCCCTGTGACACAAGAACTACGCAATCCCCTGCATAACAAGAAACATCAAAACTTACCTTGCTCGTTGTAACGTGAGCATTGGTGTTGGCTCCACCATACGGCAGGAAATGCTGTCTTGGTTGTAGAACGTCGCTGATGAGTCACCGTCCTAATCTGATGGTGTTACGAAAAGCTGCGCACACTTCTCTGTAATATACCGCTATTTTGTATTGTCCTTTACACTAAAACGCGCTGGAACAGAGTTCTTATCCATTAACCCGGCGTTAGTGGAGATTGATAAGTGGTCAGAAAGTGGTTGCGGGCATACTGTAAAGTTCCCTTTGTTAGGTCACTGCACGCGTTGAACAGTTCTTCTCTCTTTGAATTCTGGTGGTCTGGTGGCTAAAGCTCTTGCTTCACACGGCGAGGGCCTGGGTTCGATTCCCAGCCAGGGCAGAAACATTAGGCGTGTTTCTTTACACCTGTTGTCTATGTTCCCCCTTCAGTAAAATGGGTACCTGGGTGTTAGTCGACTGGTGTGAGTCGCATCCTAGGACACTGACATAATCTGCCTGAAATGCTCAGCATAACAAGGGACTTTCTATATAGTAGTATGTCACTGATGTCAGCTAGGCCTGTATACCATGTACATGTACTTGTAGTAAATAAAGATATTATTATATTATTATTATTATTAATGCAATCTGACGCCCCGCTTCTCCGCTCTTGCCCTCGCCTACCCTGTTTTGCTGACCTAAGCACCAGTTCCCCACTTGCTAAACACTGCAACAGTTTGTAATTCAAATGCTTGTGTTCTTTAAATATTTCGATCACTGAGAGCACATGATTGTTTTTCAAGCGTAGAAAGTGAAACAGTAGTTTTCTTTAACTTTCCTGCTACGGCAAAGAGAGTCATTTTCTCTCAATTGTCTATCACTCATATACACTACCAATAACCTCGAGAGGCTTGGTATACGTGCCTTACTGGCGTCCTGGGTATGTACATGTGTTACTAATTAAATTGTTGACCCAGGAAGCCAGATGCCATCCGCCCCTTTCTAAGGGCTGGGCCCTTAAAAAGTTTGATACCCCTCCCTCTCTTGGAGAATTTTCTCCATATATATATATATATATATATTATTGTAACCACGAACGAGTGGTATTGATCAATAACTACACTGCACTAGCCAGGGGTCGAACCCATGATGCTTTGGCCCGCCTCATGATGAACGAAAACACATGACGCTCTAGTCCACTGAACCATATATATATATATATATATATATATATATATATATATATATATATATATATATATATAAACAAACACTGATCTCTGGCCGACGGAGACTCGAACCTACGAACTTCATGACAAGAGGTATGTGAGGAGCTCAACTTGAGGTTTAAGGAAGTATTCACAGTGGAGGAAGGAAGGCAGCTGGGTAGACAGGATGGGGTGCGTCACCAACAAGGGATGTATCAAGTGCTAGAGGGCATACACACAACTGAGGAGGAGGTGAAGCAGTTACTCAGTGACCTTGATACCTCAAAGGCGATGGGTCCGGACAATATCCCCGTGGGTTCTTCGGGAAGGAGCTGAGGTACTGAGTGTGCCACTTACCATAATATTCAACACATCCCTTGAAAATGGGCAGATACCTGAGGTATGGAAGAAGGCCAATGTAGTCCCCATCTTTAAAAAAGGAGACAGAAAAGAGGCACTAAACTATAGACCGGTGTCACTTACATGTATAGTGTGCAAAGTCCTGGAGAAAATCATCAGGAAAAGAATGGTGGAGCACCTCGAGCTGAACAGGATAATAAACACCAGACAGCACGGATTCCGGGAAGGCAAATCCTGTGTAACAAACCTCCTAGAGTTCTATGATAAAGTAACAGAGGTAAGGCAAGAGAGAGAAGGGTGGGTTGATTGCATTTTCCTGGACTGCAGGAAGGCCTTCGACACAGTTCCTCACATGAGATTAGTAAAGAAGTTGGAAGAACAAGCATGTATAACAGGAAGGGCACTGGAATGGATCAGGGAATACCTCACAGGAGGCAACAACGGGTCATGGTGCGTGATGAGGTATCACAGTGGGCGCCTGTGA
>WNWK01034222.1:0-20582 GCA_009830355.1 Cherax destructor | reverse complement strand
CTATGTGACAACCAAATGCAAAGAGGCAGAGGAGAGGTTTTTTCCCCAAGGGAAACAGAAGTAAGGGGAAGACCAGAACGAGTCCTTAGTTCACCCAAAGGTGTAGGGAGGAAAAAACTAAGTGCACTAGAGAAGGGAAAAAAGTACAGAAGACAAAGGACCCAGGAAAATAAAGAGATTAGCCGAAGAACCAGGAACGAATATGCACCGGTAAAAAGGGGAGGCTCAGGACAATCGGAAATGACATAGAATAAAAAAGTCAAGTCTGACCCGAAGCTGTTGTTAGCCACATCAGGAGAAAAACAACAGTCAAGGACCAGGTAATCAGGCTGAGGAAGGAAGGTGGGGAGTTCACAAGAAACGAGCAAGAGGTATGTGATGAGCTCAACATGAGATTTAAAGAAGTATTTACAGAGGAGACAGGAAGGACTCCAGGAATTCAGAATAGGGAGGTATACTAACAAGTGCTGGAGGAAATACACACAACCGAGGAGGAGGTGAAGAAGCTGCTACGTGAACTCGATACCTCAAAAGTGGTGGGGCCTGACAACATTTCTCCTTTGGTCCTTAGAGAGGGAGCAGAGATGTTGAGTGTGCCACTAACAAAAATCTTCAACACATCCATAGAAACTGGGCAACTACCTGAGGTGTGGAAGATGGCAAATGTAGTCCCAATTTTTAAGAAAGGAGACAGACACGAGGCATTAAACTACAGACTTGTGTCACTGACGTGTATAGTATGCAAAGTCATGGAGAAGATCATCAGGAGGAGAGTGGTTGAGCACCTAGAAAGACACAAGCTTATATATATATATATATATATATATATATATATATATATATATATATATATATATATATATATATAGATATATATATATATATATATATATATATATATATATATATATATGTAGAGGATGGGGTCCACCTCTGGTACACATTGTGGGACCCATAGCCTCGGAGAAGTGGATAAAAAGGCTTCAAGGAAGAATATTTGGATTTCTTCCTGAAGCCATTTGAATATTCTACTTCCCCTACCACCCCATCTTTTTTTTTTTTTTTTTTTTACCAATAGATATATTTTATTACATAATACGGTACAAAAGATTTAAGAGATACATTGTTGATATAAAGATGGCATATACAGTACACGAGGTGTGAGAGATACATGTCTAGTACATATTGTCTAGTACATATGTTTGTCACTGATTATAATGCGAAAATCTCACCCAGCTCCTCAGAGTTGGGGCCCCTTGCCCAGAATACAGCATGCATTACCCCTCTGAACAGCAGCGCTGAGTCGCTGGAACAGAAAACTAGCTGCCCTGGGATCCCTAGTTACCCTGTTGAGTCTTTTGCCCAGCTCCTTGAGGAACTTAGATGCACTCTTTCCCCATGAGCCAAGGGTCTCCGAGCCTATGGGAACAAACATATAATGATGGGCAAGTTCTCCATATTTTCTCGACTTCTGGGACTCCCTGAAGGTGGCAGCTACCCCTCCTTCCTCCCTGGTGTATTGGAGATAGGTATCAGCCAAGGTAGATGCACATGTGTAGTCCCACACCACCTGCTTGCCGTCTGTCCAGGCTTGAAGGGTGATACCACCTGGACGCTTTTGGCTGCCATCAGATCTGCATAGTTGGGGTGGCTCCCTTACTGCTGGGCATCCGGCTGTTGTGAGGCTCCTCTTGATGTTATTAACCTTTTCATGTCTTGCAATCTTTCCCTCGGATTTACGACACACAAGACCATTATACCCGAACCGGTCTGCTGCTTCACTGCCACAAATACACCTGTGTTCGGCGAGAATAGGGGTGACAAGTCGAAGGGCAACACCAATGCGGATGGTCTGTGGGTCGAGGCGTGTGCCAAGGCTGGAGTTGGGAACAGCCAAAAGAAAGTCCCCTGCATTGACAAAATACATTGGCAAGAATACAATAGGGAGTAAAACAGCATAGATAAAAACTCAGAGCTACATCTCAAATACTTCGTCCAGATCCCCGGCAGTGGGCCGCGTGCCCAGAATGCTACAGGCATTTTCCCTCTGGATCGCAACACTGAGTCTCTGAAAGAGGAAGCTGGCCGCCCTGTGATCCTTGGTTTCTATGATGAGTTTTTCACCCAGCTCCTTGAGAAACTTTAGAGCACACTTGCCCCATGCTCCAAGGGTCTCCGACCCTATTGGGATGAAGTTATAGCAACGGGGGGTCTTCTGGGTCTTCCTGTGGCTGGCAGCTCCATCCCCTTCGGCTACGGTGTATGGCAAGTAGGTGTCTGCCCTTGTGGCAGCACAGGTGTAGTCCCAAGCAATCTGCTTACCATCCTTCCAGGGTAGCACAGTGGCTCCATCAGGACGCTTTTGACTTCCATCAGACCTCTGCACTTGGGGTTCCCGTTGAGCTGGGCAACGGGCTGTGGCGAGGCTTCTCTTTATGATGTCGTTGACCTCCTCATGTCTAACATACCTCTGATGTGTAACACTCGAGACCATGAAGTCCGAATTGATCAGCCGTCGCCCTGCCGCAAATACACCTATGTTCGGTGAGTATGGGGGAGGCTAGGCGAAGAGCAACACCAATCCGAATGGCCTGTGGGTCGAGTTGAGTGCCCAGGGAGGAATTGGGAACAGTTAGAAGGAAATCTCCTGATTGTGGTGCCTTTACCGCTGGGAGACGAGCTTTGTCCTTTCCTGAAGCGTTAATGAGCATTGTGTTGGCAATTTTTTCCATGATCGGTTTGTCCCAGTGGGACTTTTTCTGCACTTTGGGAGGAGCTGGTCTGCTGGAGAAGTCTGCAAGGGTGTCCCACCGCACGGCTGCTTTAATGAACCTGGGGTCTTGAGCTCCCACCACGCCTCTCAAGCGTTTGGGGACATTCTTCTTTACTAATCCACAGGAGGCCAAACACGACGACAGAAATGCAGGTAAAGCTACCTGCGTTGCTTTGCGCACCCCTATACCTCCCAATTGCACTGGGAGGGTTGCCTGTTCCCATTGCCGATCCTCTAGATACACAGATTCAGTGCCTTCTTAAAGGTTGATCTCAGGTGTGCGTCATACTCGTCAAGTGTTGGGTTGTCAAAAGAGGGTGCGTAACTCAAGAAGTAAGTGAGTCTTGGCATAGTTAGACACCTTGTGAGGAGATACAGGGTATCATGGGCATCAAGATCGCTTATTCTCTCCTTCATTCTTGAGGACCGTGTCGATTGCCTGGTGACCCAGCGGTGCTCCCAAGAGGGTACTGTTGGATGGAGTGGTAGTAGAGACTTCCGGGAGAATTGCTCGAACAGCATTGATTATTTCCTGGTTCGTTGTGATGATTTCACACTTGGAGGGATTGAGGATGAGTCCTAAGATTTCTCCCTGTGTCTTCACCCGTTGTAGGTCCCCTAACAGGGACTCTTCAGTACCTGCCAGAGTGTCATCATCCAGGTACCAGATGTTGAGCTCGCTGCGTAGGCTGGAAGTTAGTTCTCTTACTGCCAAGCAGGAGAGAAGTGGAGCGAGTGGATCACCCTGCTGAACACCCTCTGATGAGAGAATTTCATGTTCACCAAACGAAAGAGTTGAGGGTTTGCTGTAGCCAGCTGAAATGAAGGGAAAAAGACTGGGGAACCGATCCCGAACGGCTGGCAAGACCACATCTCTCTTCACCATATAAAAGGCATTTCTAAAGTCAAGTTTGACTACGGCCTTGTCTTCTGGTAGGTCCCTGATGTAGGCCCTTGCCGCATGAGCTGCGGCTTCACTGCCTTGAGAGACCCCCAAATCCCAGTTGGTGTGGCTGGAGTAAACTGGCAGCATGTGAAGGTCGTCGCCAATCTTCTTAGGAAAAGTATAATAGAAAAAGACAATAATAACAAGAAAAATAAACACTTTATTTTAATTAGAAAGAAATGTAAATAATAAATACGTAAATATGATTATAATAATCCTATCTTAAGAAAAATGAAAAATGAAAAACAAAAAATATATATATCTGATCCAAAGCTAGATATTTACACGTGTTGATCTTGTTAACACAGAAGCAATGAATCCATGTTAGACTCCGTGGTGGTATTGTTGTTGTTGTTGTTGTTGCCTCGATGTTTCTCACAAATCCATCAGTTTTCCACATCCACAATGTCACAAATAATGTCAGGGACTCAGGTGAAAGTTGTCCCCTGGTAAAGTACAGTTGCCTGAGGTGTCTAGAGTGTACTTAGGAACTACTGGTGTAGCGAAGAATTGGTGTTACTCTGTTTCTCAATTGGTGAGTACGCCGGGCCCCCACTCAGCCTTGAATCCGATGATCCGTGCGGAAACAGAGGACTGTGGAAGAAACCAAAAGAATTACTCACCACTCTTGCATTAATTTACATAGTAGGCATAAGGCCTTTAAAAGAAATGGTGAAATTGTAATAAATAACTTTACCAAAAACCAAGGCAGGACAGAGCAGAAGTTAATGTTGCTCAACGAGTGAAGCTCCAAACAAATTAAAGAGTGAAGCTCTTGAACATAAAATAATTAAGATACGAGCAGCCGTGAAGTACTTACAGTGAGGTCGAGCGTGGTCAGTCGAGTGATTTCAACCTGTGGCCGGAGCTCAGCATTACACCTCTCACCGGGTGGAAAAGGGGGGTATAGCAGCAGCTAGACACTCACCCCACCTTAACAAGCAAACTACCATTCAACCATCACTCTACATACCTTCACACTTTCATCACTCCTATCTATGGACTTTTCCCTCACACAGCATCTAGGCGAATGTTTCTTACTGCTGCTTTGGCAACGAGACGGCGAAGGGTGTTACCAAGAAAGATGGGGTGGTAATGGAAGTGGAATATTCAAATGGCTTCAGAAAGAAATCTAAATATTCTTCCTTGAAGCCTTTTTACCCACTTCTCCGAGGCTATGGGTCCCACAATTTACAATAGAGGTGGACCCCATCCCTATATATATATATATATATATATATATATATATATATATATATATATATATATATATATATATATATATATATGTCGTGCCGATTAGGTAAAACTGGTCAATTAGCAAGAACTCATTTAAAATTAAGTCCTTTCTAAAATTTTCTCTTATACGTTTAAAGATATATTTTTTTCATTATGTTACTGTAAAAATTTATAATTTTGTACCAAGAGAAACTTTGAAAACCAACCTAACCTTATTATAACAAGCGCAATTTAATTTAGCCTAACCCAACTAAATATATTTTAGATACGTTAACATTAATTTAATAATAAACAAACACAATGAAATATATTTTTTTCTTTAGGTTCAGAATGATTTTGGCGAAATTATTGCATATACAAATTTTCGCTTGTCTTATATGACAAGAGCGTTGCTATTTAAGCCAAAATCGCAAGTTTTACCTAATCGGCACGACATATATATATATATATATATATATATATATATATATATATATATATATATATTTATCTATGTTTGCCATTTTTTCCTGCTTATCACATGTATATTAATTTTAACTTTGGGTTCAGAATATTATTTTGCTGAGTAGGTGCCAACTTACTAATATTATTAATAAAATTTGTCATAAATTCTATCCTACCTGAAGTACTATAGAATTCCCATGTTGACACGTAACATTATACATCTTTTCTGCAACTACTAATTCTAAGTCTCATATCTCTGCTCCGACCAGTTTTGAAGTTTATTTCTCTCATTGCAACCCGACCATTATCCAGCCAACCACGTTGAATGCCTGTTTTATGAGGTTGCTCTTGTTAGTTTCCCATTGGTCAAAAGCTATTTCAGCCTAGTTAATCAGGTACCTGGCAGAAATAGTGGTCCAGTTTTATCTTGAAGACTTAAGAACATAAGAACATTAGAATGTAGGAACAATATGGTGGAAATAAATGGTATAAAATACCGACACAATGGAAAAATAAACACATAAGCAGTATAATGTGATCGTTTATTGACAACGTTTCGCCCACGCAGTGGGCTTTATCGAGTCACAAACAGATCACAAACAGATCTGTTTGTGACTCGATAAAGCCCACTGCGTGGGCGAAACGTTGTCAATAAAGAATCACATTATACTGCTTATGTGTTTATTTTTCCAGGAACAATATGGAAGGTCTACTGGCCCATACAAGGCAGGTCCTTATCAAAATTACCACAACCCAAAGCTACCCAAGTATTTACTTCCAGTCACATCCAGCCCCTCCCACTCACATATTTGTCCAATCTCTTTTTAAAGTCACCCAAGGTCCTAGCCTCGATCACAGTACGTACTCGGAAGATTGTTCCACGCATCCACAATTCTGTTCGGAAACCAGTACTTACCTATGTCCTTTCTAAATCTAAATTTATCTAACTTAAATCCGTTATTTCTGGTTCTTACTTGGTTTGATATCCTCAGTATTTTATTAATATCACCTTTGCGTTTGCCCATCATCCACTTATACACTTCGATGATATCTCCCCTCATTCTACGTCTCTCCAGAGAGTGAAGATTCAAGGCTCTAAGTCTATCTTCATACAGGAGATTCCTTTTACAGTAAATCATTTTTAGTCATTCTTCTCTGTATGTTCTCCAACGAATCTATATCCATTCTGTAGTAAGGAGACCAAAACTGAGCTGCATAATCCAAGTGAGGTCTCACTAGTGATGTATAGAGCTAAGTAAAAGGACACAAATGCAACTAATGTGACATTTTATTGTGGCAACGTTTCGCTCTCCAGGAGCTTTCTCAAGCCGTTACAAGCGTTACATGGACACAGTGGGCTATTATATACAATAAAATGTCACATTAGTTGCATTTGTGTCCTTTTACTTAACATATTGTCGGTAATTCTACCAATATTATTACATGTATAGAGCTGTAGAATAACTTTGGGACTTCTGGTAAATTAGACACATATGCAACACTTGGGTATCTTTATTGAGGAAACGTTTCGCTACACAGTGGCTTCATCAGTCCATACAAAGGAGAATCGTGAAGAACAGGAGGAATTTGAAGTGGTCAGTCCCTCAACCTTGAGTCGATGTTGTCAGTCCATCAATCTTGAATAGAATACAGCATATCTGCGAAGAGGAAGCTTATATACTGTAGGCAGGAGAGGTGCAGCAGTTGTAGGTGGTGTCACATTTGACCAATGTGGAAGTAGGTCGTGCCCAAGGTCGTGCACCTCTCCTGCCTACAGTATATAAGCTCCCTCTTCGCAGATATGCTGTATTCTATTCAAGATTGATGGACTGACAACATCAACTCAAGGTTGAGGGATTGACCACCTCAAACTCCTCCTGTTCTTCACCTTTCTCCTTTGTATGGACTGATGAAGCCACTGTGTTGCGAAACGTTTCCTTAATAAAGATACACAAGTGTTGCATATGTGTCTAATTTATCAACTCGTCTGTTCTTTGAACCATTCATCTACATTTTGGACTTCTGTTGCTTATACTTCTTGAAATAAATCCTAGTAATCTGTTAGCCTTATTGCGCACACTTAGGCACTGTTGTATTGCTTTAGATTTCTACTTACCATAACTCCCAGGTCTTTTTCACATTCTGTATGATCAAGCTCTACTTCACCTAGTTTATAACTTCGAGGGATATTTTCATTCACAAGGACTAGCACCTTACACTTGTCCACATTGAACTTCATCTGCCACTTCTCGGACCAAGACATTAATTTGTCCAAATCCTTCTGGAGTTCACTGGTATCCTCCTCAGAATGAATCGTACGGCCTATTTTTGTATCATCAGCAAATTTACTCATGTCACTTGTAATTCCTTCATCAAGGTCATTAATGTAAATTATGAACAACAATGGGAATAAATATGATCCTTGTTGAACGCCACTAGTGACAAGTCCCCATTCAGATTTGACCCCATTAATGGAAACTCTGCTTTATTTTGGTAAGTCATGCCTCTATCCATGCTTGAACTTTTCCTCCTATACCATGACCTGCCACGTTTCTTAAGAGTCTCTTGTGAGGTACTCTATCGAAGGCTTTACTGAAATCCAAATAAACTATATCATATTCTTTATCACTGTCTAATGCCTCAAATGTTTTATTGAAGAACGTCAGTAAATTTGTCAGGCAGGAACTATCTTTCGTGAACCCATGCTGAGATTCATTAATCAAATTATGCTCTTCATGATGACTTCTAATAATATCAGCTAAAATTGACTCTAATAATTTGCCTACTATAGACGTCAGGCTTATTGGACGGTAATATGACGGAATGGACTTATCCCCTGATTTGAATATGGGAGCTACATTAGCTGACTTCCACATCTCTGGCACAACACCAGTTAGGATGGATGTATTAAACACATTTGTTAATGGCTGACTAAGTTCCATCTTGTATTCTTTAAGTACCCTGGAAAACAACTCGTCGGGTCCCGGGGACTTATTTTGCTTCAGTTTATCTATCTGTTTGATAACCATGTCCCTCGTGACAGTAATATTAGCTAATTTGAATTCTTCAGGAACTGAATAATTGTTAATTTCTGGAATCTCATTTTCGTTTTTTCTGTGTAAAGACTGACAAAAAATAATCATTAAATAGAAAAAACATTTCCAGTTCGTAATCCGTTAGCTGTCCATTCCCAATTTCAGAGGTCCTACTTTTTCCCTCACCTTCGTTCTATACACTTGAAAGAAACCTTTTTGGATTAGTCTTTGATTCATTAGCAACCTTAATTTCATAATCACGTTTAGCCTTTCTAGTCCCTCTTTTTACATCTAATCCCACTCATATACGTCAGTGATATATCCCGATTATCTACGTCTCTCAAGAGAGTGAAGATTCAAGGCTCTCAATTTTTCTTCGTATGAGAGGTTTCTTATACAGTAGATTAATTTTGTCATCCTTCTCTGTACATTCTTTAATGGATTTATATCCATTCTGTAGTATGGCTACCAAACCTGAGCTGGATATTCTAAGTGAGGCCTTACTAGAAATGAAAATAAATGAAAAATAACTTTAAGGCTCCTCCAATTTGTACTTTTTCATATAATGCCAAGTAATTTGTTAACCTTTTTGGGCGCACTTCAGCACTGTTGTCTTGGCTTCACATTTCTGCTTTCCATGATTCAAACATTTTCTTTCATTCTTTATGATCAAGCTGTACATTACCTAGTTTATAACTACGAGCGGTTTTTTTTTTATTCCCAAACATTAGGACTTTGCACTTTTCCACATTAAGCTGCATCTGTCACTTTTCAAATTATGAGATTAGTTTGTCCAAATTATCCTGAACTTCAGTGGTATCTTCCTCAGAATCTATTATTCAGACTATTTTCGAGTCATCAGCGATTATACTCATGTCATTTGTTATTCCCTAGTCAAAACCAATAATATAAATTACGAAAAACTATATGCCTAAAACTGAAACTTTTGGAAAGGCACTTGTGACCGGTCCCTATTCAGATTTCACCCAATTTATGCAATCCCTCTGCTTTCTATTAGTCAACCATGTCTCGATCCATGTTAGAATCTTGCCTCCTATACCATATGTTGCCACTTTTTGTAAGTCTTTTTGTGCTAATCCACCGAAGCTTCATTAAAATCCTAATAAACAACATTATAATTTTTTATCATGGTAAACTGCCTGAAATACTTTATCAAAGAAAGTCAGTAAATTTGTCAGGAAGGAACGACTTCTTGTGAATCCATATTGAGACTCATTAATCAAATTATGCTCATTAAGGTGACTTCTTATTATATCGGCTCTAATTGATAAAAACAATTTGCCTAGTATTGATATCAGGCTTACTGTGCAGTAATTTTCTTGGATCTGGCATATCCCCCGATTTATAGGTATGAATTACATTATTAGTCTTTCAGATTTCCGGTACAACAGTTTGGACTGAAGTGTTGAACAGGCTTGTTAGCGGCTAAATTCCCACTTGCACTGTTTAAGTACCCTTGAAAATAATTTGTCATATCCCTCGTGGCTGTAATATTACTTAATTAGTTTTCTTCAGGAATTCAATAATTATTAATAGCTTGAATATCATTTATGCCTTCTTATTTGAAAACTAACAATAAATAACTATTATAGAAAGAACACATTTCCTGCTCATTATTAGTAATTGTCCAGACCTTGTTTTCCGTGGTCTTATTTTTACCCATATCTTGGTCCTTTACACTTGAAAGAACCATTTTGGGCTTGTCTTTGATTCACTTTCCACTTTAATTTCAAAGTGGTGTTTAGTCTTTCTAATTACCTTTTTTCAGCTCTCTTTTAATATAAACATATTTGGTAAATAATAAATTCCTTTCTTTCCTATTAGATGGTATAGACTATTATTCATCCATTTGGGATCGTTCTTATTAAACCTAATTTCCCTCTGGGTAAAGCATTTAGTTTGGCCACGTTGTACATTATTATGAAAATAATAATTTGCGCAGATCCTATAGTTATTGCATATTTGATCTTCGTGAAAGTACTCATGTGGTACACATGTGATGAAAGTACCCATGAAAAAATACCTAATCGTTGTCGGTTCTGTAAATCACTCGTTTACCTGTCAGACATAGCAGCAGCATCTTGAGATCTTGATGCAGGGAATTCTTCAACGTTTCCTTAACCTTTAAACATGACCTACTTTCACTAGTGGATTTTATCCACTGGTGGCGTCGCCCAGAGCTGCTTCATCTCACCTGTCTGCAGTATGATAGTCCCTTCTGCATATCCTCTACTTTGATCAACATTGATGAACTAAACACTTCATCTTGGGGTGATTATTATAATAGTATACAACACCGAGTAGCTCATAAATAAGACACACATGCCAGAGTTGGGTATCTTTATTATGAAACGAATATTGCAAATAATGTAGAAGGAGGCAGCTCAGATGAAAAATCGCACACACACGAGCTTTTAAATCTTTGCACCAAATTGACCTTTAACCAGCAAATAATAGAGCCTACAAGACTGGAGAATACACTGGACCTCATCTTCACTAACAATGATGATCTGATACGAAATGTCATCATATCAAAAACAATATACTCAGATCACAACATAATAGAGGTCCAGACATGTATGCGGGGAGCCCCAGACCAACAAAATATGAACAGTCGCGAGGGAGCCTTCACCAAATTCAACTTCAATAACAAAAACATAAGGTGGGACCAAGTAAACCAAGTCCTAAATGATATAAACTGGGAAGATAGCCTAAGCATTACGGATCCTAACCTATATCCAGAACAAATTAACTCTGTGGCACTTGATGTTTGCTCAAGGCAAATTCCCTTAAGGAAAAGGAGGAGAAGATTTAAACTAGAAAGATTAAGGCGCTCCCTATACAGGCGACGGCAAAGAATAACAGAGCGGCTACAAGAGGCCAATATATCTGAAATACGTAGGGAGACACTGGTCAGAGAAATAATAAACATCGAACTAAAACTAAAGGAATCTTACAGGAATCAAGAAACGCGGGAAGAACTAAAATCCATAAATGAAATTGAAAGAAACCCAAAGTATTTCTTTTCTTATGCCAAATCAAAATCGAGAACTTCATCCAGTATTGGGCCCCTACTTAAACGGGATGGGTCCTACATTGATGACAGCAAGGAAATGAGTGAGTTACTAAAGCTGCTAACCAGACTGAAAGTCGAAGACCTAAATTATTTTTTTTTTATGAGAATGCCACAGAACTGATAGACGCAAACCTATCTGACATTATCCTGACGCCAAATGACTTCGAAAATGCGATAAATGACATGTCCATGCACTCCGCCCCAGGCCCAGACTCATGGAACTCCGTGTTCATCAAGAACTGCAAGAAGCCCCTATCACGTGCTTTTAACATCCTATGGAGAGGGAGCATGGACACTGGGGTCGTCCCGCAGTTACTAAAAACAACAGACATAGCCCCGCTCCACAAAGGCGGCAGTAAAGCTTTGGCTAAGAACTACAGACCAATAGCGCTAACGTCCCATATCATAAAAATCTTTGAAATGGTCCTAAGAAGCATGGTCGCCACTCATCTAGATATCCATCAATTACACAACCCAGGGCAGCATGGGTTTAGAGCAGGTCGCTCCTGTCTGTCCCAACTACTCGACCTCTACGACAAGGTCCTGGATGCTCTAGAAGACAAACAGAATGCAGATGTTATATACACAGACTTTGCAAAAGCCTTTGACAAGTGTGACCATGGTGTAATAGCACACAAAATGCGTGATAAAGGAATAACAGGAAAAGTTGGTAGATGGATCTATAATTTCCTAACAAATAGAACACAAAGAATAAAGTCTGAGGCGACTACGGTGAAAAGCTCTGTTCCACAAAGCACAGTACTCGCTCCCATCTTGTTCCTCATCCTCATATCGGACATAGACAGGGATATAAACCACAGTGCCGTGTCTTCCTTTGCAGATGACACCCGAATCTGCATGACAGTGTCCACCATTGAAGACACTGCAAGACTCCAAGCAGACATCAACCAAATCTTTAAATGGTCTGCAGAAAACAATATGAAGTTCAATGATGAGAAATTTAAATTACTCCGATATGGAAAACGTGAGGAAATTAAAATTTCCTCGGAGTATAAAACAAATTCCAACCACACAATAGAGCGAAAAACTAATGTCAAAGACCTGGGAGTGATCATGTCAGAGGATCTCACCTTCAAGGACCATAACACTGTAGCAATCGCATCTGCTAGAAAAATTACAGGATGGATAATGATAACCTTCAAAACCAGGGATGCCAAGCCCATGTTGACACTTTTCAGGTCGCTAGTTCTATCTAGACTGGAATGTTGCTGCGCACTAACTGCACCTTTGAAGGCAGGTGAAATTGCTGAGCTAGAAAATGTGCAGAGAACTTTCACGGCACACATAACTGCGATAAACCACCTCAATTACTGGGAACACTTGAAGTTCCTAAACCTGTACTCCCTAGAACGCAGGCGGGAGAGATACATTATTATATACACATGGAAAATCCTAGAGGGATTAGTACCAAACTTGCACACGAGAGTCACTTCATACGAAAGCAAAAGACTCGGCAGGCGATGCAACATCCCCCAATGAAAAGCAGGGGTGCCACTAGCACGTTGAGAGACAACACAATAAGTGTCAGGGGCCCAAGACTGTTCAACTGCCTCCCAGCGTACATAAGGAGGATTACCAATAGACCCCTGGCTGTCTTCAAGCAGACACTGGAGAGGCACCTAAAGTCAGTACCTGACCAGCCAGGCTGTGGTTCGTACTTCGGACTGCGTGCGGCCAGCAGTAACAGCCTGGTTGATCAGACCCTGATCCACCATGAGGCCTTGTCACAGACCGGGCCGCGGGGGCGTTAACCCCTGGAACTCTCTCCAGGTAAACAGTGGGCGAAACGGCTCACCATTGGCAGAATGTAAGTATCATTTCTAACGCTTCTGCTTCACACTGTTCTAAACTACGGAGCAGAACTCTCATCCAACCGAGGGACTGACTACCTCAACACTACTTCGATGGTGATTGACTGATTACATCATCTGTGCATCTTTCTCCTGCCTCCTCTAGATTCGACTGAAGAATCCTACTCTCTCGGAATAAAGAAACCTAATTGTTGCTCATAGTATGCAGGCTGAGGGACTAATTTCCTCAAACTCCTCCTCATCTTCCATATTCTTCTCTGTACTAGACTGATGAAACCACCGGCTGACGAAACGTTTCCACAGTAAAGATACCCATATTCTGCAAAAGTGTCTCATCCTTCAACTTCAAATTAAACTATATTATACCATAGACGGGGATTGAACTCGCGGTAAGTGTGTCGTAAAACTCCAGGCCAGCGCGTAAGCCACTGGGCCAGCTGGCTACAATAAGATTCATTGAACCAGGTATATTTATATACCATAGAGAGGTTAGCACAGACACCACTGTGACCACAAATGCAAGTTTTTACAGGTGAATCTCCCGCCAGCGTGGCCATGACGAATTCTAGCTCTAGTCCCCTCAAAGCTGTAATCATGACTCACGAAATCGTAATAACACGATTGCAAACAAACCATACCACGTGATGAGTGAGTCGTGAGTCATGATGACGGCTTTGAGGGGACTAGAGCTAGAGTTCGCCACGGCCACGCTGGCGGAAGATTCATCAGTAAAAACTTGCATTTGTGGTCACAATGGTGCCTGTGCTAACCTCTCTATGGTATATAAATTTACGTACTTGTATGAATCTTACTGTAGCCAGCTGGTCCAGTGGCTTGCCTGCTGGCCTGCAGTTTTACGACTCACTCGCCACGAGTTCAATCCCCACCCGTGGTATGGTTTGTTTGCAATCGTGTCATTACGATTTCATGAGTAATATTAAACCGTATACTTGTTACTGTAATATCATTAACGTTTCCAGGACATACTACTAGACGTATTTCGTTGATCTTATTTCTATCACTTCTACTCTTAAAAAATATGTTAAAAACATTTTTCATCAGTGTCTTTATCCCTATTCATCTCTGACTTTCCTAAACTTATGCTATAATTATCTTTACTCAGTGTTAAATGATGAAGATTACTCCTAAAATCTACATTATCACAACCCTGATAACTTAAACATCTCAGATTGCTGCTTCAACAATCCATTTCTTTCCCAACAAAAGAAAATCATATCAAAGGTACTTTTGGAAAAATGTGCTGTCAATGCACTTATAACACTGGTCAGCATGATTTTTTTTATTGACTCTACAGTATCTTTTTCGGTATATATATATATATATATATATATATATATATATATATATATGTCGTGCCGATTAGGTAAAACTTGCTATTTTGGCTTAAATAGCAACGCTCACCTTGCCATATAAGACAAGTGAAAATTTGTGTATGCAATAATTTCGCCAAAATCATTCTGAACATAACGAAAAAAATATATTTCATTGTGTTTGTTTATTATTAAATTATTGTTAACTTATCTAAAATATATTTAGTTGGGTTTGGCTAAATTAAATTGCTCTTGTTGTAATAAGGTTAGGTAGGTTTTCAAAGTTTCTCTTGGTACAAAATTATAAATTCTTACATTAACGTAAATGAAAAAAATATATCTTTAAACGTATAAGAGAAAATTTTAGAAAGGACTTAATTTTAAATGAGTTCTTGCTAATTGACCAGTTTTACCTAATCGGCACGACATATATATATATATATATATATATATATATATATATATATATATATATATATATATATATATATATATATGCAAGAAAACCACTATGAAAAAATAGAAGAATTCCAAGCGCTTTCGTGACTACGAAAGTAAAAAGACTTTTGATAAAAAATTCCCCCCAAAATGCTGACGGATGTGTCTATAAGATTCCCTGTAAAATATGCGATAAAGTTTATTTTGGTCAAACTGGTAAAAGTCTTGAACTAAGATTAAAACAACATAAATATAGCATTAGAACTGGACAAGATTCTAATGCTCTATTTATTCATGTGAGAGATTTTAACCATCCAATTGATTTTCAAAATGCTGAGAAGGTTGTATCAAGCAAGTCCATGGTTGAGAGAAATATAATAGAATCATGTTTCATTAAAAGCAGTTTTGAAAATAATATGAATATTTCTTTTGGTTTATATAAATTGGATTCATTTATAATTAATAAAATTTGGGAAGAATTTAATAATAAATTGGACTAATCTTAATTCTTGGGAAGAGTTTCAGGTCCTTTCTTATTTTCCTCTTCACAGAGTCGTGCGATGTTACGCTACTGTGAGGTGTAGTCTTTGTTAGTGTGATGTGACTGTGAGGTGTAGTCTCGCCCTTATATAAGCCCTTCTTGTCATGTTTCCTGTTATAGTTCCTTGATAATGTGAGTAGTCACGAAAGCGCTTGGAATTCTTCTATTTTTCATAGTGGTTTTCTTGCATATTTTGATATCACCTGTTTACTGTGATCTTTTTGCATATATATATATATATATATATATATATATATATATATATATATATATATATATATATATATAACACATACAGAGTCTGTCTGGATAGAATTTTCAGAGGGGCATGAAAAATTGATTTTAGGTGTGATATACCGTCCCCCAAACTTAGATAGGGACCAAGGGAGACTACTATGGGAGGAAATTGTTAAGGCCACAATGCACGATAACGTAGTTATTCTGGGAGACTTCAACTTTAGTCAAATTGGTTGGGATTTTTTGACTGGGAATTTAGAATCTAACGACTTCTTAGAAGTAGTTCAAGATTGTTTTTTGAAGCAGTTTGTGACAGAACCTACAAGGGGAAATAACCTGCTTGACTTAGTTCTGGCAAACAAGGAAACCCTTGTTAATAATTTAGAAATTACAGAGGAACTCGGCGCAAGCGACCACAAATCAATTACCTTTGGCATTGAATGGAAGTTTCATAGTAGGAATAACTCAGTAACGGTCCCAGATTTTCGCTTAGCAGATTACAATGGACTTAGAGAACACTTATCATCTGTAGACTGGGGTAATGAAGAGAGCTATCAATATGACAGTTTTCTGAACACTATACATGCTGCCCAAAGAACATTTATCCCATATAAAGAAATTAGATCGAATAGAAATGACCCAAAATGGATGAATAATAGGCTCAAATATCTTTTAGGGCAGAAGAAAGGAATTTATAGGCGTATCAAAAGAGGTGAGGGTCATCTTATGAATCAGTATATTGACATTAAGAGGGACGTTAAAAAGGGGATAAGAAAAGCTAAACGGGACTACGAAATTAAAGTTGCTAGGGATTCGAAAACTAACCCAAAAAGTTTTTTCCAGGTGTATAGAACAAAAGTTAGAGATAAGATAGGTCCCCTTAAAAATAATTATGCGTATCTTACTGACAAAGAGAATGAAATGTGCTTTATTTTTAATAATTATTTTCTCTCGGTTTTCACTCAGGAAGACACTAATAATATCCCAAGAATTAGGTATTTTAGTGGGCCTGAAGAAGATAAATTATGTAGTATCACAGTCACTAGCGAAATGGTTATAAACATATAGACCGTTTGAAGCAAAATAAATCGCCAGGCCCTGATGAGCTTTTTTCAAGGGTTCTTAAGGAATGTAAAATGGAACTCTGTGAACCCTTAACTAACATTTTTAACCTATCTCTTCAAACAGGTGTAGTGTCTGATACGTGGAAGATGGCTAATGTAATTCCTATTTTTAAAGCAGGGGACAAGTCGTTACCATCAAATTACCGCCCAATAAGTCTCACATCAATTGTAGGCAAATTATTAGAGTCGATTATAGCTGATAACATAAGAAGCCATCTCGATAGGCCTAATTTGATTAATGATACTCAACATGGATTCACCAGGGGCCGTTCCTGCCTAACTAATTTATTAACTTTTTTCAGTAAGGCTTTTGAGGCAGTTGATCATGATAAAGAATTCGATATTGTTTATTTGGATTTTAGTAAGGCTTTTGATAGAGTACCACATCAGAGACTATTAAAGAAAGTGGCTGCTCACGGCATTGGGGGAAAAGTGTTTTCATGGATCGAGTCATGGCTCACCAATAGGAAGCAGAGGGTGTGCATTAATGGGGTTAAATCTGAGTGGGGATCTGTAACAAGTGGCGTTCCACAGGGATCGGTTTTGGGCCCGTTGTTGTTTATAATATATATAAATGACCTTGACGAGGGAATTACTAGTGATATGAGCAAATTCGCTGATGACACGAAGATAGGTAGGATAATCGATTCAGACGTAGATGTCACGGAACTTCAGGAGGATTTAGACAAACTTAATACCTGGTCAGAAAAATGGCAGATGCAGTTCAATGTAGATAAATGCAAAGTTCTAAAGCTCGGGAATGTTCATAACCCTAGCACCTACCAGCTTAATAATGTTGAACTCAGCCGTACAGAATGCGAAAAGGATTTGGGGGGTTATGGTAAGCAGCAACCTCAAACCAAGTCAGCAATGCCTAAGCGTAAGAAATAAAGCAAAAAGATTACTGGGATTTATATCAAGAAGTGTAAGCAACAGAAGTCCAGTGGTTATATTACAGCTTTATACATCATTAGTAAGGCCTCACCTAGATTATGCAGCTCAGTTCTGGTCTCCATTCTACAGAATGGATATAAATTCGTTAGAAAACATTTAGCGACGAATGACAAAGTTAATTCATAGCATTAGAAATCTTCCGTATGAAGAAAGATTGAAGACCCTTAAATTACATTCACTTGTAAGACGAAGAATGAGGGGAGACATGATCGAGGTATATAAGTGGAAGATGGGTAATAATAAGGGGGATATAAATAAGGTCTTGAGGATATCTCTCCAAGAGAGAACCCGCAATAATGGATTCAAATTGGATAAGTTTAGATTTAGCAAGGATATAGGAAAATATTGGTTTGGAAATATGGTAGTTGATGAGTGGAACAGTTGGTAAATTAAACACATATGCAACACTTGGGTATCTTTATTGAGGAAACGTTTCGCCACACAGTGGCTTCATCAGTCCATACAAAGGAGAATCGTGAAGAACAGGAGGAGTGTGAGGTTGTCAGTCCCTCAATGTTGAGTCGATGTTGTTAGTCCATCAATCTTGAATAGAATAACAGCATATGAGCAGAGGAAGCTTATATACTGTAGACAGGAGAGGTGCAGCAGTTGTAGGAGGTGTCACATTTGTTCATTGTGGAAGTAGTCTGCCAAGGAATAGGCAAGCGAAGAAATCGCTTGCCTATTCCTTGGGCACGACCTACTTCCACAATGAACATAAGAACATAAGAACATAAGAAAGGAGGAACACTGCAGCAGGCCTGTTGGCCCATACTAGGCAGGTCCTTCAAATTCCATCCCACTAACAGAATATTTGTTCAACCTAATTTTCAATGCTACCCAAGAAATAAGCTTTGATAATTTTATTTACTCATGTGCAATTCCCACTTAAATCCAACCCCTTTCACTCATGAATTTATCCAACCTAAATTTAAAACTACCCAGGGTCCTTGCTTCAATAACCCTACTAAGCAGACTGTTCCACTCATCAACTACCCTATTTCCAAACCAATACTTTCCTATATCCTTTCTAAATCTAAACTTATCTAACTTGAATCCATTATTGCGGGTTCTCTCTTGGAGAGATACCCTCAAGACCTTATTTATATCCCCTTTGTTAATACCCATTTTCCACTTGTATACCTCGATCATATCTCCCCTCATGCTACGTCTTACAAGTGAATGTAATTTAAGGGTCCTTAATCTTTCTTCGTAAGGAAGATTTCTAATGCTATGTATTAATTTAGTCATTCTACGCTGAATGTTTTCTAACGAATTTATGTCCATTCTGTAATATGGAGACCAGAACTGAGCTGCGTAATCTAGGTGAGGCCTTACTATTGATGTGTAAAGCTGTAATATAACCTCTGGACTTCTGTTGCTAACACTTCTTGATATAAATCCCAGTAATCTATTTGCCTTATTACGTACGCTTAGGCATTGCTGTCTTGGTTTAAGGTTGCTGCTTACCATCACCCCCAAGTCCTCCTCGCAATCTGTATGGCTAAGTTCTACGTTATTTAACTTATAAGTGCTTGGGTTATGGACACTCCCGAGCTTTAGAACTTTGCATTTATCTACATTGAACTGCATCTGTCATTTTTCTGACCAGGAATTGAGTTTGTCTAAATCCTCCTGTAGTTCACTGACATCTACGTCTGAATCGATTATCCTACCTATCTTCGTGTCATCAGCGAATTTGCTCATATCACTAGAAATTCCCTCGTCAAGGTCATTTATATATATTATAAACAACAACGGGCCCAAAACCGATCCCTGAGGAACGCCACTTGTTACAGCTCCCCACTCCGATTTAACCCCATTTATGCACACCCTCTGCTTCCTATTGGTGAGCCATGACTCGATCCATGACAACACTTTTACCTTAATGCCATGAGCAGCCACTTTCTTTAACAGTCTCTGATGTGGTACTCTATCAAAAGCCTTACTAAAATCCAAATAAACAAAATCGAATTCTTTATCATGATCAACTGCCTCAAAAGCCTTACTGAAAAAAGTTAATAAATTAGTTAGGCAGGAACGGCCCCTAGTGAATCCATGCTGAGTATCATTAATCAAATTATGCCTATCGAGATGGCTTCTTATGTTATCAGCTATAATCGACTCTAGTAATTTGCCTACAATTGATGTTAGACTTATTGGGCGGTAACTTGATGGTAACGACTTGTCCCCTGCTTTAAAAATAGGAATTACATTAGCCATCTTCCACGTATCAGACACTACACCTGTTTGAAGAGATAGGTTAAAAATGTTAGTTAAGGGTTCACAGAGTTCAATTTTGCATTCCTTAAGAACCCTTGCAAAAAGCTCATCAGGACCCGGCGATTTATTTTGTTTCAGTCGGTCTAGTTGTTTCCTAACCATTTCGCTAGTGACTGTGATATTACATAATTTATCTTCTTCTGGGCCTCTGTAAAAATTAATTACTGGGATATTATTAATGTCTTCCTGTGTGAAAACCGAGAGAAAATAATTATTAAAAATAGAGCACATATCATTCTCCTTGTCAGTAAGATGCCCAGAGTTATTTTTAAGGGGACCTATCTTATCCCTAACTTTTGTTCTATAAA
>WNWK01034221.1:0-12184 GCA_009830355.1 Cherax destructor | reverse complement strand
CCTAAGCTATCACATCACAGGCATCACCTAAGCTATCACATCACAGGCATCACCTAAGCTATCACACTACAGGCATCACCTAAGCTATCACACTACAGGCATCACCTAAGCTATCACACCACAGGCATCACCTAAGCTATCACATCACAGGCATCACCTAAGCTAGCACACAACAGGCATCACCTAAGCTATCACACCACAGGCATCACCTAAGCTATCACATCACAGGCATCACCTAAGCTATCACATCACAGGCATCACCTAAGCTATCACACCACAGGCATCACCTAAGCTATCACACCACAGGCATCACCTAAGCTATCACATCACAGGCATCACCTAAGCTATCACATCACAGGCATCACCTAAGCTATCACATCACAGGCATCACCTAAGCTATCACATCACAGGCATCACCTAAGCTATCACACCACAGGCATCACCTAAGCTATCACATCACAGGCATCACCTAAGCTATCACACTACAGGCATCACCTAAGCTATCACACCACAGGCATCACCTAAGCTATCACACCACAGGCATCACCTAAGCTATCACACCACAGGCATCACCTAAGCTATCACACTACAGGCATCACCTAAGCTATCACACTACAGGCATCACCTATGCTATCACACCACAGGCATCACCTAAGCTATCACACTACAGGCATCACCTAAGCTATCACACCACAGGTATCACCTAAGCTATCACACCACAGGCATCACCTAAGCTATCACACTACAGGCATCACCTAAGCTATCACACCACAGGCATCACCTAAGCTATCACACCACAGGCATCACCTAAGCTATCACACCACAGGCATCACCTAAGCTATCACACCACAGGTATCACCTAAGCTATCAGCACAGCTATCATCATCTAAGCTATCACACCACAGGCATCACCTTAGCTATCAGCACAGCTATCACCACCTAAGCTATCACCACAGCCATCACCTCAGCGAGATGATCCTACAGAAGAATCATCCAGCTGACTTCTCTTGGAAGAATGGCAAATTTAACCCAGACTTGCAGTCATCATCCTCATCAAATATAATATTTCTTATTAATCTGAACATGGTCCTGTATCTATAAAAACAGAATTGGGGGTAACAGAATTTAGGGGTAATTGCAGTTCCTAGATTCATTGGTAACTCAAGGGCCAACTGTTCCAGAAAGGGTAACTAAACTACTACCACAGAAAGAGTAACTAGTCTACATGTGTATGCCTTACAGAATGCAACCAAGCACAGTAATTGCCAATCCAATGTCTAGCAGGAGAAATTAGCAAAAATATTAGGCATGTTACAAATTCAGCTTACAGCTTTGGCCAACCCAAAGGATGATCACTTTAGTACAAGAAATATTTCTCTTGACAAAGTTTTCCCATGCCACCTTGCAAAGATGTATTATCCAACCAATGGAACAGATATTTTTGATAAGTCCAATGGCTGTCTGTGTCACCACTTTTCATGATTTATTCTTGATCTAAATAACTACTTCACAGCAATTTGTTTCTCACTCCATTTCCCTTGATAAGTACACAACCTATTTTATAGGTTGTATTAATTTCCATTTTATAGGCTGTATTAATTTCCAATTATAAATTCCTAAAGTGAAACTGCAAGTTTAGATGATTAGCATACTATATAAGCCTTACCTCTCTTCTTCATTAAAATTCTGCCCATGCTGTTGTCTTCTGTTTGCTTGTGTATTGTAATCCCTTTGATAACGTTCCCTGTAGTCTCTTTGCTGGCCTTCTCTCTGTGTGTTATCTCTGTGATAACTACGATGCTGGTAATCCCTTTGGTAGCCATGCTGGTAATCTCTTACATAGCCATGTTGATAATCTCTGAACACTTGCACGTCTTGCTCTGGCCGATCCCAATCTCTTTCTCTCTCCTGATCCCGAAATTTCTTTCTTCTGAAGCTGGTACCAGCATTTGTTGCACTATTACTACTGGAGTTATATTCCCTACCTCTGCTTCTGCTACGACTTCTTCTATTACCAGGATAACGGTCTCTCTCACGATCCCTGTGAAAAGGTACCAACAAGCTTTAAATATTTATCACTCTTCTTTCTAATTTTGTTTGGCTGTGCCAAACAAAATTAGAAACACAAGAGGATGGGTGAGCTATCCAGTGATACACCACCTTACACATTACCTTCTACACACTGTAAAAAAAAAAAAAAAAAAAATCCAACTCGGGTTAAGAAACATGCTGCAGAGTAAGCTTTTATTGGGACAACACTGAACTGTGTAGAGCTTAATTCATGCATAACATTCTTCAAATAAATATTGCTCTGCAACCTGCCTTTTCTTCACTATTGTCAGCAGTATGCCATTTAGATCCAGCTCAAACTCTATGCATTGCAACATATACAAACTGCCTATCACTGATTGCAAATGAGCATCAAGCTAATAATCTTCTCACAAAAATATAAAATATGAATGAAATACTAGACAACTTCAATATAAACTCTTATTTATTAACTCTTTCTCTTTCAATATGAGATGGCTTTCTAGCAAGTCTGGTAATTTATGCTAATAAGGCAATAATGGCCCATTACATTGTGAAGCACAGTGAAATTGAGGCAGCTTGCTTGTACTGACAAGAAAGTGTGCAACCAATGATAATTCCACAAGCAAAGCTTATCACATGAAGAAAGTACAGTGGTACCCTGAGTATCGTACAGTTCCCAACTCGAACAATTATGTAAGTGTATTTTTGGGGGTCTGAAACGGACTAATCTAATTTACATTATTCCTTATGGGAACAAATTCGTTCGGTAACTGCACTCGAACAGCCTTCTGGAACGAATTATGTACGAAACTCGGGGTACCACCGTACAAGAAAACGTGTAATATTCCTGATCTATTACGTTATCTTCAAAAAATTATCCCTTGTCCTTCAAAAATTATCATTACCATCTCACTCCAGGGCTGTGTGATTTTGATCTCCTCCTATATGACTCGCGATATCTCTCAGGAGGAGGATCCCAGTGAGAAGAATTCCACTGACGATGTTGAGTGTCCCTATTCCAGTCAGCAGAGGGATTGCGTTCTCTGCCGCGGATAGCATCACCAGCCCACCTGGCTGATGTAGTCTGCAATAAAAATGGAAGGTGTAATTTTTGAAGGAGGGGAGGAATGGGGAGTGTAAAAAAGGGTTAACCAAATGTGACCAAATTCACAATGATGTTCATGGTATGTAAATGTGAATAGTAGAGTAGAATTTTACTGTTCATTAATGGTGTTACTTATAAAACTATGCAAAACACACTACTCTAAACCTGAAAAAAATATTACAGTGGTCCCTCGGTTTTCGCCGAAAATTCGTTCCAGAATGCTGCTCAAGTGCCATTACCGAACGAATTTACTTCCTTAAGAAATAATGTCACGTAGGTTAGTCTATTTCAGACCCCCAAAAATACACTTGCAACAGCACTTACAAAAATACACTTACATAAATGTTCGAGTTTGGAGATGCACGAAAACTGAGGGACAACTGTATATGGTTACGAGAACATTGTTTTTTTTTTTACCATTATGGGTCACAGTAAAATAATTTCTCCCAGCAATTCTTTGAGAGTAACAGGTTTTTAAATGGCACACAAATTTATTTTAAAAGGGATATAAATGGTTGATCAGAATGCCAAACATTTACTGATGATAATGTTAAGATTCACAGAAAAAAATCCTAAATTTCCTTTCCCCACTAAGTTTTTTAATTACAAAAGCACTGAAATTCAATTCATGGCATACTTACCCAACAGCAATGACAAACTCAAGCCAAGGAATATGTCTCAATTGTCACCGACCTGCTTTGGATGTAAAGGGGATTTTGACCGAGATTTTGATCTCTGATGAGATTTCGACCTTTGACGAGATTTCGACCTTTGCCTTGATTTTGACCTAGACCTTGAGCGGGACACAGATCGGGAAGCAGAGCCTGAATGAGACCTTGATCCATCAGAACTTGAATCTCCTTCTTGAAGCCGATGCCTTTTTTCCCGCTCCCTTCAGCATGTGAGAATGCCATGTAAAATTGGTCATGTGAACACCATACTGGTGGCTAACAACTTCATAATCTATCTAATTCTTGCATTTATAACTTTTCATATTATGCATTCTGGTATAAGACAGTCTATATTTCAAAATATGAAATTAATTTTTTTATAAAATAAATCAATGAAAGTAAACAGAAGGGAGAGAGACAAAACTTAATTCTAACCTCCGTCTTAGCCTGATGGCCATTTCTCTTAATTCTTCTTCTCTATCCTGCCGCTCTTGCTCTGCCTTTTCTGCTCGCTCTCTTTCAAGCCTTTTGTCAGCCTTGACTGAGAATTGTGTTATTAAGATAAGTTTTCAAAATTAAAGTAAGAATTCATATGTATTATAAAACATTACCCAAATATATACTATGAACATAGCCTGATGTGTGTATAGGATGACCCCCAACCTTGTCAAAAAACTTTGCTTTTCCATATACTGTACGTACTTCTTTCATAAACCTACCCTAGTTTTTAAGTAACAGCAGAACAATATTTGTGAATTAAATTATGGTACATCCAAGTCAGCTGGGTCCTGTAGTGCTCATCTATTCTTGTTTTTTTTTAGTCCAAAGCTTACAGTAATTAATAAATTTCAAACTTTGAAAAATATTATCCATTAAGAAGTTGACACCTCTCCTTGGCAACAAGGCAGGGCTTAAAACAGTCCATACTAGAGTACATTTGGTACTTAAAATGTCTGGCATTATAGAAATTAAGGTTCACTTAAATTTAAAAGTTTAGCTACCAAAGAATGGAAAAGCAAGATTATTAAACTTACAAAAAGTCTTAACAGCTATTCTTCATTCATTTCCTTCAGACTACAAAACAACCATTTATCAGACTACAAAACAACCATTTATATTTGAAAATTATATATAAAAAAAAAAAAAAAAAAAAAAAAAAAAAAAAAAGAGGCTGTCACACACCAAGGTAGGGTGTTCCAATTCCAAAAGAGGAAAATTTTTCACTGCCACTCTTTCAATTACTGTCTTGTCAAATCAAGAAAACCCCTCGTCTCCACACACTCTTATCTAATGCACTCGCAAAAGCCTTTGATATACCTCTGATGAGTTTTGAGTCTTTCTACTCTGGGAGCCCGGCCATGGGCCAGCCTGTTCGTTGTTCAAGCCCCTAGCACTTAAAATCTCCTTTACCCCTTCCCTCTAGCCTTTCCTGGGATGAACCCTACCCTCCACTTTCTACCACACTAAATTTATACACCATTTAGTCATATTTTGCTCCACCCTCCCTGAATGTCCAAACTGCCTCAACAATCTCTTGTCATCCCTCTGAATAATACTTTCGGTAACCCTACATCATCAAATCTCCAAACTCAAATTCTTTTCATAATACAGTGGGCCCTTGAGTTATGATAGGCTTGAGTTACGATAATTCTGATTTATGATTTACCCTTCAAAGAAATTTAGAGTTGTTGAATTTCAGGTTGCTATCAAGGTGCAAACCCAGGAATTTTCCCTCATTATGTTTAGGTAGTAGGTTGGTAGACAGCAACCACCCAGGGAGGTACTACCATCCTGCCAGGTGACTGTGAAACAGAAACCTGAAACTGTTTTACATGATGGTAGGATTGCTGGTGTCTTTTTTCTGTCTCATAAACATGCAAGATTTCAGGTACGTCTTGCTACTTCTACTTACACTTAGGTCACACTACGCAAACATGTACACGTTTATGTATACACACTCATCTGAGTTTTCTTTGATTTTATCTTAATAGTTCTTGTTCTTATTGCTTTTCCCTTTCATATCCATG
Source organism: Cherax destructor (assembly GCA_009830355.1). Taxonomy (NCBI): domain Eukaryota; kingdom Metazoa; phylum Arthropoda; class Malacostraca; order Decapoda; family Parastacidae; genus Cherax; species Cherax destructor. The sequence goes on along the minus strand of WNWK01034221.1, from coordinate 6,350 downwards.
GGGAAGTGGAATAAGAATCTTTCCTCCGTAAGCCATGCGTGTTGTAAAAGTCAACTAAAATGCCGGGAACAATGGGCTAGTAACCCCTTTTCCTTATAGCTTACTAAAAAGAAGAAGAAAACTGTCAAAGTGGGATGTTTGAATGTGCGTGGATGTTGTGCGAATGATAAGAAAGAGATGATTGTAGATGTTATGAATGAAAAGAAGCTGGATGTCCTGGCTTTAAGTGAGACAAAGCTGAAGGGGGTAGGAGAGTTTCAGTGGGGAGAAATAAATGGGATTAGATCAGGGGTTTCAAATAGAGTTAGAGCTAAAGAAGGAGTGGCAATAATGTTGAATAATCAGATATGGCAGGTAAAGAAGGAATATAAATGTATAAATTCAAGGATTATGTGGAGTAAAATAAAGGTTGGATGTGAAAAGTGGGTTATAGTAAGTGTTTATGCACCTGGAGAAGAGAGAAGTGTAGACGAGAGAGAGAGATTTTGGGAAATGTTGAGTGAGTGTGTGGGGAGTTTTGAACCAAGTGAGAGAGTAATTGTGGTTGGGGATCTTAATGCTAAAGTGGGTAAAAATGTTGTGGAGTAGTAGGTAAATTTGGGGTGCCAGGGGTAAATGTAAATGGGGAACCATTAATTGAGCTATGTGTAGAAAGAGGTTTGGTAATAAGTAATACATATTATATGAAAAAGAGGATAAATAAATATACAAGGTATGATATAGCACGTAAGGAAAGTAGTTTGTTGGATTATATATTGGTGGATAAAAGGTTGATGAGTAGGCTTCAGGATGTACATGTTTATAGAGGGGCAACGGATATATCAGATCATTATTTGGTTGTAGCTACAGTTAGAGTAAAAGGTAGATGGGACAAAAAGAAAATGGCAACAGCAAGTAAGAGAGAGGTAAAAGTGTATAAACTAAGGGAGGAGGAAGTTAGGGTGAGATATAAGCAACTATTGGCAGAAAGGTGGGCTAGTGCAAGTAGGAGTAGTGGGGGGGTTGAAGAGAGTTGGGATAGCTTTAAAAATGCAGTATTAGAATGTGGGGCAGAAGTTTCTGGCTATAGGAGGGTGGGTGCAGGAGGAAAGAGGAGTGAGTGGTGGAATGAAGAAGTAAAGGGTGTGATAAAAGAGAAAAAGGTAGCTTATGAGAGGTTTTTACAAAACAGAAGTGTTAAAAGAAGAGCAGAGTATATGGAGAGTAAAAGAAAGGTGAAGAGAGTGGTGAGAGAGTGCAAAAGAGCGGATGAAAGAATGGGAGAGGCTCTGTCAAGAAATTTTGCTGAAAACAAGAAAAAATTTTGGAGTGAGATAAACAAGGTAAGAAAGCCTAGGGAACGAATGGATTTGTCAGTTAAAAACAGAGTAGGGAGTTAGTAGATGGGGAGCTGGAGGTATTGGGTAGATGGCGGAATATTTTGAGGAACTTTTAAATGTCGATGAAAAAGGAGGCGGTAATTTCATGTACTGGCCAGGAGGTACAACATCGTTTAGGAGTGAAGAAGAGCAGGATGTGAGTGTGGGGGAGGTGCGTGAGGCATTACGTAGAATGAAAGGTTGTAAAGCAGCTGGAATTGACGGAATCATGACAGAAATGTTAAAAGCAGGGGGGGATATAGTGCTGGAGTGGTTGGTATTTTTGTTTAATAAATGTATGAAAGAGGGGAAGGTACCTAGGGATTGGCAGAGAGCATGTATAGTTCCTTTATATAAAGGGAAGGGGGATAAAAGAGAGTGTAAAAATTATAGGGGAATAAGTTTACTGAGTATACCAGGTAAAGTGTATGGCAGGGTTATTATTGAAAGAATTAGAGGTAAGACAGAGAGTAGGATTGCAGATGAGCAAGGAGGCTTTAGAGTGTTTAGGGGATGTGTAGATCAAGTGTTTACAGTGAAGCATATATGTGAACAGTATTTAGAAAAAGGTAGAGAAGTTTTTATTGCATTTATGGATTTAGAAAAGGCATATGATAGAGTGGATAGGGGAGCAATGTGGCAAATGTTGCAAGTGTATGGAATAGGTAGTAAGTTACTGAAGGCTGTAAAGAGTTTTTATGAGGATAGTGAGGCTCAGGTTAGGGTGTGTAGGAGAGAGGGAGATTACTTCCCGGTAAAAGTAGGTCTTAGACAGGGATGTGTAATGTCACCATGGTTGTTTAATATATTTATAGATGGGGTTGTAAAAGAAGTAAATGCTAGGGTGTTGGGGAGAGGGGTGGGATTAAATTATGGAGAATTAAATGATTGGGGATATAGTTTTGGAGTGGTTGGTGCTATTATTTAATAAATGTATGGAAGAGGGTAAGGTACCTAGGGATTGGCAGAGAGCGTGTATTGTTCCTTTGTATAAAGGCAAAGGGGACAAAAGACAGTGCAAAAATTATAGGGGAATAAGTCTGTTGAGTGTACCTGGTAAAGTGTATGGTAGAGTTATTATTGAAAGAATTAAGAGTAAGACAGAAAGCAGGATAACAGATGAACAAGGGGGCTTTAGGAAAGGTAGGGGGTGTGTAGACCAAGTGTTTACAGTGAAACATATAGGTGAACAGTATTTGGATAAGGGTAAAGATGTTTTTGTGGCATTTATGGATTTGGAAAAGGCGTATGATAGGGTAGATAGGGGGCAATGTGGCAGATGTTGCAGGTGTATGGAATAGGAGGAAGGTTGCTGAAAGCAGTGAAGAGTTTTATGAGGATAGTGAGGCTCAGGTTAGAGTGTGTAGGAGGGAAGGGGACTATTTCCCAGTAAAAGTGGGCCTTAGACAAGGATGTGTGATGTCACCGTGGTTGTTCAATATATTTATAGATGGAGTTGTAAGAGAAGTGAATGCGAGGTCTTGGCAAGAGGTGTTGGGCTAAAAGATAAAGAAGCAAATACAAAGTGGGAGTTGTCACAGTTGCTTTTTGCTGATGACACTGTGCTTTTGGGAGATTCTGAAGAGAAGTTGCAGAGGTTGGTGGATGAATTTGGTAGGGTGTGAAAAGAAGAAAATTGAAAGTGAATATAGGAAAGAGTAAGGTGATGAGGATAACAAAAAGAATAGGTGACGAAAGATTGGATATCAGATTGGAGGGAGAGAGTATGGAGGAGGTGAATGTATTCAGATATTTGGGAGTGGACATGTCGGCGGATGGGTCTATGAAGGATGAGGTGAATCATAGAATTGATGAGGGGAAAAGGGTGAGTGGAGCACTCGAGTCTGTGGAGACAAAGAACCTTGTCCATGGAAGTAAAGAGGGGAATGTATGAGAGTATAGTTATACCAACACTCTTATATGGGTTTGAAGCATGGGTGATGAATGTTGCAACGAGGAGAAGGCTGGAGGCAGTGGAGATGTCATGTCTGAGGTCAATGTGTGGTGTGAATATAATGCAGAGAATTGGGAGTTTGGAAATTAGGAGGAGGTGCGGGATTACCAAAACGATTGTTCAGAGAGCTGAGGAGGGTTGTTGAGGTGGTTTGGACATGTAGAGAGAATGGAACGAGACAGAGTGACTTCGAGAGTGTATAAATCTGTAGTGGAGGGAAGGCGGGTAGGGGTCGGCCTAGGAAAGGTTGGAGGAGGGGTAAAGGAAGTTTTGTGTGCGAGGGCTTGGACTTCCAGCAAGCATGTGTGAGCGTATTTGATAGGAGTGAATGGAAGCATATGGTTTTTAACACTTGACGTGCTGTTGGAGTGTGAGCAAAGTAACATTTATGAAGGGATTCAGGGAAACCGGCAGGCCGGACTTGAGTTCTGGAGATGGGAAGTACAGTGCCGGCACTCTGAAGGAGGGGTGTTAATGTTGCAGTTTTATAACTGTAGTGTAAAGCACCCCTCTGGCAAGACAGTGATGGAGTGAATGATGATGAAAGTTTTTCTTTTCGGGCCACCCTGCCTTGGTGGAATCGCCGATGTGTTAATAAAAATAAAAATAAATGCAAAATGGGAGTTGACACAGTTACTTTTTGCTGATGATACTGTGCTTATGGGATTCTAAAGAAAAGTTGCAAAGGTTAGTGGACGAGTTTGGGAGTGTGTGTAAAGGTAGAAAGTTAAAAGTGAACATAGATAAGAGTAGGGTGATGAGGGTATCTAACGATTTAAATAAAGAAAAATTGGATATCACATTGGAGAGAGAGATTATGGAAGAAGTAAATGTTTTCAGATATTTGGGAGTTGATGTGTCAGCGGATGGGTTTATGAAGGATGAGGTTAACCATAGAATTGATGAAGGAAAAAAGGTGAGTGGTGCATTGAGGTATCTGTGGAGACAAAAAACATTATCCATGGAGAAGGAGAAGGTGTGGAGTTACTAAAAGTATTTGTCAGAGGGCTGAAGAGGGGTTGTTGAGGTGGTTTGGTCATTTAGAGAGAATGGATCAAAGTAGAATGACTTGGAGAGCGTATAAATCTGTGGGGAAGGAAGGCGGGTAGGGTCGTCCAAGAAAAGGTTGGGGGGAAGGGGTAAAGGAGGTTTTGTGGGCGAGGGCTTGGACTTCCAGCAAGCATGTGTGAGCGTGTTAGATAGGAGTGAATGGAGACGAATGGTTTTTGGGACATGACGATCTGGTGGAGTGTGAGCAGGGTAACATTTTGTGAAGGGATTCAGGTAAACCAGTTAATTGATTTAGTTGGACTTGAGTCCTGGAAATGGGAAGTACAATGCCTGCACTTTAAAGGAGGGGTCTGAGATAGTGACAGCTGGGAGGGACTTTTCTCAGCTGTCGTATCTGAGCTCCTCTGCAAAGACAGTGATTATGTATGAGTGTGGTGAAAGTGTTGAATGATGATGAAAGTATTTTCTTTTTGGGGATTTTCTTTCTTTTTGGGTCACCCTGCCTCGGTGGGAGACGGCCGACTTGTTGAAGAAGAAGAAAAAAAAAAAAAAGATGGAGTTGTAAGAGAAGTGAATGCTCGGGTGTTGGCAAGAGGTGTGGGGTTAAAAGATAAAGAATCTAACACAAAGTGGGAGTTGTCACAGTTGCTCTTTGCTGATGACACTGTGCTTTTGGGGGATTCTGAAGAGAAGTTGCAGAGGTTGGTAGGGTATGTAAAAGAAGGAAATTAAAAGTGAATACAGTGGACCCCCGAGTTTCGTAAAAACTTCACTCCTGAAGTCTGCTCAAGTGCCATTACCGAACGAATTTTCTCCCTTAAGGAAAAATTTCACGTAGGTTAGTCTATTTCAGACCCCCAAAAATACACTTCCACAAGAACTTACAAAATTATACTTACATAATTGCACGATTTCCGGGGTATTCGTTAACCGAGGGTCCACTGTATAGGAAAGAGTAAGGTGATGAAGATAACAAAAAAATTAGATAATGGAAGATTGGATATCAGATTGGAGGGAGAGAGTATGGAGGAGGTGAATGTGTTCAGATATTTGGGAGTGGATGTGTCAGCAGATGGGTATATGAAAGATGAGGTGAATCATAGAATTAACGAGGGGAAAAAGGTGAGTGGTGCACTGAGGAGCTTGTGGAGACAAGGAACTTTATCCATGAAAGCAAAGAGGGAAAGGTATGAGAGTATAGTTATACCAACACTCTTGTATGGGTGTGAGACATGGCTTGTGAATATTGCAACAAGGAGAAGGCTGGAGGCAGTGGAGATGTCGTGACTGAGGGCAATGTGTGGTGTGAATATGATGCAGAGAATCCGTAGTTTGGAGATTAGGAGGTGGTGTGGGACTACCAAAACTATTATCCAGAGAGCTGAGGAGGGGTTGTTGAGATGGTTTGGACATATAGAAAGGATGGAGCAAAATAGAATGACTTCGAGAGTGTATAAATCTGTAGTGGAGGGAAGGCGGGGTAGGGGTCGGCGTAGAAAAGGTTGGAGGGAGGGTGTAAAGGAGGTTTTGTGTGCTAGGGGCTTGGACTTCCAGCAAGCGTGCTAGATAGGAGCGAATGGAGACAAATGGTTTTTAGGACTTGACGTGCTGTTGGAGTGTAGGCAAGGTAACATTTATGAAGGGTTTCAGGAAAACCGGCAGGCTGGACTTGATTCCTGGAGATGGGAAGTACAGTGCCGGCACTCTGAAGGAGGGGTGTTAATGTTGCAGTTTTGTAGCTGTAGTGTAAGCACGCCTCTGGAAAGACAGTGATGGAGTGAATGATGAAAGTTTTTCTTTGTCGGGCCACCCTGCCTTGGTGGGAAACGACCGATGTGTTAATAAAAAAAAAAAAAAAAGCTTATCTGAGTGAGCTGAGCTCATCACATAGTACTACGGCATGAACCCTGGCTTTAAAGCCATAGAAAAAGGCACAGACCCTGGAAGGGCTAATTTCATGGTCGCCTAATCCCCTTCTTTACCTCTTAATATGAATGTATTGGTCAACAAGGTTATCCTGTTCTCTT
>WNWK01034220.1:0-20584 GCA_009830355.1 Cherax destructor | reverse complement strand
ATTTTTGGGTTGCTTTGGGGTTGTCCAGGTTGGGGGACATCTTGGTGATTGTATTTGAACTCCCCCCTGAGTCGGGGTTCTGTCCATCTTTTTTCCTCCTTTTGTCTTTGTCCCCTCTTTTTCATTTTCTCCCTTTTCTTCTGTGTTCTTGGGTCGAATCACCCCCCGGTACCTGACATATCCCTTAGTTTGCTTTCTCCTGCAGGATCCTGTTTCGACAACTCCCTTTAAAAATCACTTTGACTGGCGGATTCTTCCTCTTGAAACCCCGCCTATTCTCGAAATTTTCCAGTGGTCATGTCACTTTTTATTCTTTCATGATGTTTTCAATCGCTTTTTTTTTCCCCTTGTTTTTTTGCTTCGTGTTTGTGTGTGTACTCACCAAATTGAGTTGAAAGGGTCGAGTCATATCCGGGCCCCCCTTTTTATCCTTTTGGGTCTCTCTCCACCCCATGAGCCTTATCAAACTTCTTCTTAAAACATGAAAAGGGTCCCGCCTTCACTCATCGCTTCCCAATATTCAACTTTCCCGACCACTCTGTGACTGAAGAAATGCTTCTAACATCCCTGTGATTCATCTGAGACTTCAACTTCCCGCCTGCCCCCTTTTTGTGTGTCCACTCGGGAACATTCTGTCTCTGTCCACCTTGTCAATTCCTCTCAGTATTTTATATGTCGTTATAATGTCCCCCCTTTCTCTCCTGTCCTCCAATGTCGTCAGGTCGATTTCCCTTAACCTCTCCTCATAGGACATACCCCTTAGCTCCGGGACTAGTCGTGTTGCAAACCTTTGCACTTTCTCTAGTTTCTTTATGTGCTTGGCTAGGTGTGGGTTCCAAACTGGTGCTGCGTACTCCAGTATGGGCCTAACGTACACAGTATACAGGGTTTTGAACGATTCCTTATTAAGATGTCGAAATGCTGTTCTTAGGTTTGCTAGGCGCATGTATGCTGCAGCAGTTATTTGGTTGATGTGCGCCTCTGGAGATGTGCTCGGTGTTATACTCACCCCAAGATCTTTTTCCTTGATTGAGGTTTGTAGTATCTGTCCCCCTAGACTGTACTCTGTCTGCGGTCTTCTTTGAACTTCCCCAATCTTCATGACTTTGCACTTGGTGGGGTTGAACTCCAGAAGCCAATTCCTGGACCAGGCTTGCAGCCTGTCCAAATCCCTTTGTAGTTCTGCTTGGTCCTCGTCCGATTGAATTCTTCTCATCAACTTCACATCATCTGCAAACAGAGACACTTCGGAGGTTATTCCTTCCATCATGTCATTCACAAATACCAGAAACAGCACCGGTCCTAGGACTGACCCCTGTGGAACCCCACTCGTCACCGGCGCCCACTCTGACACCTCACCACGAACCATGACTCGCTGCTGTCTTCCTGACAGGTATTCCCTGATCCATTGGAGTGCCTTCCCTGTTATCCCTGCTTGGTCCTCCAGCTTTTGCACTAATCTCTTGTGTGGAACTGTGTCAAACGCCCTCTTACAGTCCAATAAAATGCAATCCACCCACCCTTCTCTCTCTTGTCTTACTGCTGTCACCCTGTCATAGAACTCCAGTAGGTTTGTGACACAGGATTTCCCGTCCCTGAAACCGTGTGTGTGTGTGTGTGTGTATGTGTGTGTGTACTCACCTAATTGTGGTTGCAGCGGTAGAGACTCAGCTCCTGGCCCCGCCTCTGCGCTGTCCGCTACTGGGTCTCTGCTCTCCCTGCTCCATGAGCTTTATCATACCTTGTCTTAAAACTATGTATGGTTCCCGCCTCCACTATATCGTTCGCTAGACTATTCCACTTACTAACTACTCTATGGCTGAAGAATTGCTTCCTGACATCCCTTTGACTCATCTGAGTCTTCAGCTTCCAGTTGTGTCCCCTTGTTTCTGTGTTCCCTCTCTGGAACATCCTGTCACTATCTACCTTGTCGATTCCCCGCAGTATTTTGTATGTCGTTATCATGTCTCCTCTAACTCTTCTGTCCTCCAGTGTTGTTAGTCCTATTTCCCTCAATCTTTCTTCATAGGGCAGTCCCCTGAGTTGTGGAACTAGCTTTGTCGCAAACCTTTGCACTTTCTCTAATTTCTTGACATGCTTGACCAAGTGTGGGTTCCAGACTGGTGCTGCATACTCTAGTATGGGCCTGACGTACACGGTGTACAGTGTCTTGAACGATTCCTTGTTAACGTAACGGAACGCCAATCTTAGGTTTGCAAGTCGCCCATATGCTGCCGCGGTTATCTGGTTGATGTGTGCTTCCGGAGACGCGCTTGGCGTTATACTCACCCCAAGGTAACTTTCTCCTTTGATGAGGTTTGTAGCCTTTGTCCACCTAGCCTGTACTCTGTTAGCGGTCTTCTTTGCCCTTCTCCGATCTTCATGACTTTGCATTTGGTGGGGTTAAATTCAAGAAGCCAGTTGCTAGACCAGATGTCAAGCTTGTCCAGGTCTCTTTGAAGTCCTGCTTGGTCTTCATCCGATGTGATTCTCCTCATTAATTTCACATCATCTGCGAAAAGAGACACTTCTGAGTCTATCCCGTCCGTCATGTCATTCACATATACCAAGAATAGCACTGGTCTTAGGACTGACCCCTGCGGGACCCCGCTCGTCACAGGCGCACACTGCGATACCTCATCACGCACCATGACCCGTTGTTGTCTCCCTGTGAGGTATTCCCTCATCCATTCCAGTGCCCTTCCTGTTATACACACTTGGTCTTCCAACTTCTTTACTAATCTCATGTGAGGAACTGTGTCAAAGGCCTTCCTGCAGTCCAGGAAAATGCAGTCAACCCACCCTTCTCTCTCTTGCCTTACCTCTGTTACTTTATCATAGAACTCCAGGAGGTTTGTTACACAGGATTTGCCTTCCATGAATCCGTGGTGTCTGTCGTTGATTATCCTGTTCTGCTCCAGATGCTCCACCATTCTTTTCCTGATGATTTTCTCCAAGACTTTGCACACTATACAAGTAAGTGACACCGGTCTGTAGTTTACTGCCTCTTTTCTGTCTCCTTTTTTAAAGATGGGGACTACGTTGGCCTTTTTCCATATCTCAGGTAGCTGCCCAGTTTCAAGGGATGTGTTGAATATTATGGTAAGTGGCACACTCAGAAACTCAGCACCTTCCCGAAGGACCCACGGGGAGATATTGTCCGGACCCATCGCCTTTGAGGTACTCACCTAATTGTGGTTGCAGGGGTCGAGACTCAGCTCCTGGCCCCTGGTCACTGAGTAACTGCTTCACCTCCCCCTCAGATGTGTGTATGCCCTCTAGCACTTGATACATCCCTTGTTGGTGACGCACCCCGTCCTGTCTGCCCAGCTGCCTTCCTGCCTCCACTGTGAATACTTCCCTAAACCTCGAGTTGAGCTCCTCACATACCTCTTGATCATTACTTGTGAGTTCCCCATCTTCCCTCTTCAGCCTTATCACCTGGTCCTTGACTGTTGTCCAATTGTGTCCCCTTGTTCCTGTGTCCATGTGTCTCCTTGTTCCTGTGTCCATTTGTGCCTCTGTTCCTGTGTCCAATTGTGTCTCCTTGTTCCTGTGTCCAAGTCCTTGTTCTGTTCCAATTGTGTTTCCTTGTTCCTGTGTCCAATTGTGTCCCTTGTTCCTGTGTCCAATTGTGTCCCTTGTTCCTGTGTCCAATTGTGTCCCTGCTCCTGTGTCATTGTGTCCCTGTTCCTGTTCAATTGTGTCCCTTGTTCCTGTGTCCAATTGTGTCCTCTTGTTCCTGTGTCCATTGGTCCTTGTTCCTGTGTCCAATTGTGTCCCCTTGTTCCTGTGTCAATGTCTCCTTGTTCCTGTGTCAATTGTGTCCTTTCCTGTGCAATTGTGTCCTCTTGTTCCTGTGTCCAATTGTGTCCCCTTGCTCCTGTGTCCAATTGTGTCCAATTGTTCCTGAGTCCAATTGTGTCCCCTTGTTCCTGTGTCCAATTGTGTCCTCTTGTTCCTGTGTCCAATTGTGTCCCTTGTTCCTGTGTCCAATTGTGTCTCCTTGTTCCTGTGTCCAATTGTGTCCTCTTGTTCCTGTGTCCAATTGTGTCCCCTTGTTCCTGTGTCCAATTGTGTCTCCTTGTTCCTGTGTCCAATTGTGTCCCTTTTCCTGTGTCCAATTGTGTCCTCTTTTTCCTGTGTCCAATGTGTCCCCTTGTCCTGTGTCCACATTGTTCCAATTGTTCCTGAGTCCAATTGTGCCTTTGCTCCTGTTCCAATGTGTCCCTTTTTCCTGTGTTCACTTGTTCCTGTGTCCAATTGTGTCCCCTTGTTCCTGTGTCCAATTGTGTTCCCTTGTTCCTGTGTCCAATTGTGTCTCCTTGTTCCTGTGTCCAATTGTGTCCTCTTGTTCCTGTGTCCAATCGTGTCCCCTTGCTCCTGTGCCCAATTGTGTCCAATTGTGTCCTCTTGTTCCTGTGTCCAATTGTGTCCCCTTGTTCCTGTGTCCAATTGTGTCCCCTTGTTCCTGTGTCCCCTTGTTCCTGTGTCCAATTGTGTCCCCTTATTCCTGTGTCCCCTTGTTCCTGTGTCCAATTGTGTCCCCTTGTTCCTGTGTCCCCTTTTCCTGTGTCCAATTGTGTCCCCTTGTTCCTGTGTCCCCTTGTTCCTGTGTCCCCTTGTTCCTGTGTCCCATCTCTGAAACATTCTAGCTCTGTCCAACCTGTCACTTCCCCTCAATATTTTATTCGTTGTTATCATGCCCTCTCTATCCCACCTATTGTCTAGCGTCATCAAACTCTCCTCGTGTGACATACCGGGACTAGTCTCGTTGCAAACTTTTGCACTTTCTCCAATTTCTTGACGTGTTTGAGCACGTCCTTACTGGTGCTGCATACTCTAATAAGGGCCTGATGTACATGGTGCACAGTGTCGTGTACTCACCTATTTGTGGTTACACCGGTTGAGCCACAGCTCCTGTGTGTGTGTGTGTGTATGTGTATGCGTATGTGTTAATGTGTGTGTGTGTGTTGTACATGTAGTCATGTACGTATTGAAGCAGCATAGTTACGGCCAGTGACTGGAATGCAAGACATTTAATATAACGTGTTAGCAGCTCTCGTGTTGCCTTTGATGGGGACGCCTCAGGCGCTTGAGAGGGAGGGGGCGGTGTTGTGGGTGTGATGGGATTGTGAAGGGGTGGTGGGGGAAGAGATGGTGAAGGGTAGTGAAGGAAAATATAGTGATAAGGTAGTGTGGGAAAGGATGGCGAGAGGATCGTGGAGAGCAGATGTTCTGGTGATCTGGGGAAAATGTATGATAGTTGTGATAGGGGAAGGAATATGGAGATAGTTGTACTGGAAGAGGTTGTGAGAGGAGAGAAGGGAGACGAATGGTGAAGGGGTGGTGGGGAAGGGGTAATGGGGAAGGAGTGTTGAAACTATGTCGAGGAGAGGGCTGTCTAAGAGGTCTTGGAGCAATGGATGGTGAAGGGGCTGGCATGTTATGGGTGGTAAGGGACGATGTGATAGTGGTGGAATAAATCGGTCTAAGAATGTGGGGAGGCAGGATGATGATGGGTGGTAGGAAGGGATGATGAGTAGGTGGTTATGAATGGATGTTGTGGAAAGGAATGATAAGTGGTGGGGAAAGAACACCGAGAAGGGTTGTGATGAAGGAATAAATGTCTTCCTTGATGCTGCATCTCCGCCCCTGCTCTCCATCACTCTCCTAGTCTCCTGCCTCCATACTACACCTCACAATCCCTCACCTCATGCTATTCTGTCACTTGCATTATTTCCAATAATGTACATTAAACCAGGAAGCCCTCGTCTCCTGCCATTCTTGTCTCATAACTCCTATTCCAAAAAGGAAGAATATTATTAGCGTGATTGTGAGAGTGGTGTGCAGATAGTGAGGGGTTAGAGGCAGTAAGGGATGGTGATGCAGGGAGGATGGAAGGTGGTGAGGGGAGATCGGTGGAGAAGGTAAGAGGTAAGGAGGATGAGGATTGGGAGGTAAGAAGGGGAAAGAGGAGAGGGATGGTAAAGGGATGGAGGTGAGGGAAGTGGAGAAGTGTGATGACGATTGACAGGGAGAAGAGGAGTTGAGGGGATAGAAACACTGAGTGGGAAGAGGAAGTTAGGGGAAATAGGTGGTGAAGCTGTACGGGGTTAGAATTTGTAAAAGGGTAAAGTTAGCTAAGGGGGCAGTAGCAGTTAGGGGCTAGTGGTGGTGAGGGGAAAAGATGGTGAAGGGGTAGAGATGGTGTGGCAACGTTACAATTTATTCTGCGTATGTCACATATAGGCTGCCTAGTAACCAGCGAACTGGGTGCTAAAGGTGTTCAACGATCAATAGGGTACCCGTCGTTAAATCAGTACCTTGGTTCATTGACCAATCACAGGCGAGCCCGCCAAATGCTGAGGCAATGTAGAGATGGTGAGAGAGTAGAGATAGTGAGGGGGTAGAGATGGTGAGTAGGTAGGAATGGTGAGAGAGTAGAGATAGTGAGGGGGTAGAGATGGTGAGTAGGTGGAGGTGGTGAGAGAGTAGAGATAGTGAGAGGGTAGAGACGGTGAAAGAGTAGAGATAGTGAGGGGTAGAGATGGTGAGTAGGTGGAGATGGTGAGGGAGTAGAGATAGTGAGGGGGTAGAGATGGTGAGTAGGTGATGGTGAGGGAGTAGAGATAGTGAGGGGGTAGAGATGGTGAGTACTTAGAGATGGTGAGGGAGTAGAGATAGTGAGGGGGTAGAGATGGTGAGTAGGTGGAGATGGTGAGGGAGTAGAGATGATGAGAGGGTAGAGATGGTGAGTAGGTGGAGATGGTGAGTGAGTAGAGATAGTGAGGGGTTAGAGATGGTGAGTAGGTGGAGTTGATGAGGGAGTAGAGATGAGTGAGGAGGTAGAGATGGTGAGGGAGTAGAGATGGTGAGGGAGTAGAGATGGTGAGATAGAGATGGTGAGGAGGTAGAGATGGTGAGGGACTAGAGATGGTGAGATAGAGATGGTGAGGAGGTAGAGATGGTGGAGGAGGTAGAGATGGTGAGGGAGTAGAGATGGTGAGGGAGTAGAGATAGTGAGGGGGTAGAGATGGTGAGTAGGTAGAGATGGTGAGTAGGTAGAGATGGTGAGTGGGTAGAGATGGTGAGTAGGTAGAGATGATGAGGAGTAGAGATGGTGAGGGAGTAGAGATGGTGAGATAGAGATGGTGAGGAGGTAGAGATGGTGAGGGAGTAGAGATGATGAGAGGGTAGAGATGGTGAGTAGGTGGAGATGGTGAGGGAGTAGAGATAGTGAGGGGTTAGAGATGGTGAGTAGGTGGAGTTGATGAGGGAGTAGAGATGGTGAGGAGGTAGAGATGGTGAGGGAGTAGAGATGGTGAGGGAGTAGAGATGGTGAGATAGAGATGGTGAGGAGGTAGAGATGGTGAGGAGGTAGAGATGGTGAGGGACTAGAGATGGTGAGGGAGTAGAGATAGTGAGGGGGTAGATATGGTGAGTAGGTAGAGATGGTGAGGGAGTAGAGATAGTGAGTGGGTAGAGATGGTGAGTAGGTAGAGATGATGAGGGAGTAGAGATGGTGAGGGAGTAGAGATGGTGAGATAGAGATGGTGAGGAGGTAGAGATGGTGAGGGAGTAGAGATGGTGAGAGAGTAGAGATGGTGAGAGAGTAGAGATGGTGTGGAGGTAGAGATGGTGAGGGAGTAGAGATGGTGAGGAGGTAGAGATGGTGTGGAAGTAGAGATGGTGAGGGAGTAGAGATGGTGAGGGAGTAGAGATGGTGAGGGAGTAGAGATGATGAGAGGGTAGAGATGGTGAGGGAGTATAGATGGTGAGGGAGTAGAGATGGTGAGATAGAGATGGTGAGGAGGTAGAGATGATGAGAAGGTAAAATAAACACATAAGCAGTATAATGTGGTCCTTTATTGACAACATTTCGCCCACGCAGTGGGCTTTATCGAGTCACAGACAGATCTACCTGGAATGAGAGTGACATGAGTATTTATAAAATTTAGTCAGGTGGAGAATGCTGCATGTGACAGTCTTCAAAGTAGTGTGATAGTTTAAAACCTTGTGTGACTTAAAGGACCTGCAGCTCTATGTGGGATAGCGTTGAAGAAGTTTCTTGGCAATAGGTTCAGCTATGTTGTAGAAGCCGTTGTTCTGGTTGAAGTTGTTGGATATACCAACTCCATTGCCAAACACGTTTCCAACATTTTTTCCAATACCTCATTCCGAGTATCTACCTCCACATCCACCACCATCAAGGACATTACCAGTAACAGACAGGACAAGCTTCAATCCACAGCAGGGGTATACACGATTCCTTGTAATGGCTGCAGCAAATTATACGTCGGCGAAACATCCAGAGACCTACAAACACGCATTTCAGAACACCAGTACGCAGGCAGATCTGACGACTCAAGAAATGCCTGTGTTCAACACAGAAATTTACACAACCATTTAATCAACTACAGAAACGAAAGACTCATCGCCAGAGAAGACAACACTCAATACCGAAGAATCCTGGAATCATCACTTATCTGTATATCCAACAACTTCAACCAGAACAACGGCTTCTACAACATAGCTGAACCTATTGCCAAAAAACTTCTTCAACGCTATCCCACATAGAGCTGCAGGTCCTTTAAGTCACACAAGGTTTTAAACTTTGAAAACTGTCACATGCAGCTTTCTCCACCTGACTAAATTTTATAAATACTCATGTCACTCTCATTCCAGGTAGATCTGTCTGTGACTCGATAAAGCCCACTGCGTGGGCGAAATGTTGTCAATAAAGGATCACATTATACTGCTTATGTGTTTATTTTTCCATTGTGTCGGTATTTTATACCATTTATTTCCATGATGAGAAGGTAGAGATGGTGAGGGGGTAGAGATGGTGAGGGAGTAGAGATAGTGAGGGAGTAGAGATAGTGAGGAGTATAAGAGATATAATAACTCTGCCTGTTTAATATGACGTTAGTAAGAAATGTAAGAACAGATGTGAGACCAGGTGTACTGTGAGTATCTGTGAAGACAGAAGTGGTCGTAGCTAAGCTTCATAGCCAGGTTCAGTTAGGGGACTCTAGCCTCTGTTAAGAGCACCTAGTGTATGTTGCCATCATAAGTGTCCTCTTTATATACACAGGGGAAAGTAGGTAAGAGAGGACTTGGTGAGAATCCTTGTTTGGTCACAGAGCTGGAGCTCTATGTGAGATCTTAGAGAATTGTTTTGCCGGGTGCAGAGCTCTGGCCGGACTAGGAGACCTGTGGCTATCAACTGACTGGTCTCCAAGGAGTAATCTGTTCTAAGGAGTCTGTAAAGTGAGCGAATATTCGTCTTAAGTTCAGTTTATTACATTCCCCTGTCTCACTATTCTTGCATTTCTCTCCAGTTATCTTAATCTCAAATCTTTGTCTATTTGGCCAAGTATATTGTTATATTAAGTAGTAATAAACTGTAACGGAGTCGAATAATTTATTAACTTCCCGATTTTAATTTGTTATTCTGAATGTTAGTGAGTGGTAAGGTTAGTGTTAAGTAGGAATAAGTAAAGTTGAGAGCAGTGTGTAGTGAGGAGAGGTGGTGTCCTCACTAGTGAGGAGAGGTGGTGTCCTCACTAGTGAGGAGAGGTGGTGTACTCACTAGTGAGGAGAGGTGGTGTCCTCACTAGTGAGGAGAGGTGGTGTCCTCACTAGTGAGGAGAGGTGGTGTCCTCACTAGTGAGGAGAGGTGGTGTCCCACTAGTGAGGAGAGGAGTGTACTCACCCAGTGAGGAGAGGTGGGTCCTCACTAGTGAGGAGAGGTGGTGTCCCTCACTAGTGACGAGAGGTGGTGTCCTCACTAGTGAGGTGAGGTGGTGTCCTCACTAGTGAGGTGAGGTGGTGTCCTCACTAGTGAGGTGAGGTGGTGTCCTCACTAGTGAGTAGAGGTGGTGTCCTCACTAGTGAGGAGAGGTGGTGTCCTCACTAGTGAGGAGAGGTGGTGTCCTCACTAGTGAGGAGAGGTGGTGTCCTCACTAGTGAGGAGAGGTGGTGTCCTCACTAGTGAGGAGAGGTGGTGTCCTCACTAGTGAGGAGAGGTGATGTACTCACTAGTGATGTGAGGTGGTGTACTCACTAGTGAGGAGAGGTGGTGTCCTCACTAGTGAGGTGAGGTGGTGTACTCACTAGTGAGGAGAGGTGATGTACTCACTAGTGAGGAGAGGTGGTGTCCTCACTAGTGAGGTGAGGTGGTGTCCTCACTAGTGAGGTGGTGTCCTCACTAGTGAGGTGGTGTCCTCACTATTGAAGTGGTGTCATCACTAGTGATGTGGTGTCCTCACTAGTGAGGTGAGGTGGTGCCTCACAGTGAGGAGAGGTGGTGTCCTCACCAGTGAGGTGAGGTGGTGTCCTCACTAGTGAGGAGAGGTGGTGTCCTCACAGTGAGGAGAGGTGGTGTCCCCCACCAGTGAGGTGAGGTGGTGTCCCACTAGTGAGGACACACCTCTCCTCACTAGTGAGTACACCACCTCTCCTCACTAGTGAGTACACCACCCTCCTCCTACTAGTGAGTACACCACCTCTCCTCACTCAGTGAGTCACCATCTCTCCTCACTAGTGAGTATCACTCTCCTCACTAGTGAGTACACCACTCTCCTCACTAGTGAGACACCACCTCTCCTCACTAGTGAGTACACACTCTCCTCACTAGTGGTACACCACCTCTCCTCACTAGTGAGTACACCACTTCTCCTCACTAGTGAGTACACCATCTCCTCACTAGTGAGTACACCACCTCCCTCACTAGTGAGTACACCATCCTCTCCTCACTAGTGAGTACACCACCTCTCCTCACTAGTGAGTACACACCCAGTCACTCTCTCACCAGTGAGTACACCACCTCCTCACTAGTGAGTGACACACCTCCCTCCTCACTAGTGAGACCATCTCTCCTCACTAGTGAGTACACCACCTCCTCACTAGAGTACACCACCTCTCCTCACTAGTGAAAATACACTATCCTCCTCACAGTGAGTAATCACTCTCCTCACTAGTGAGTACACCACTCCTCCTCACTCAGTGAGTACACCATCCTCCTCACAGGAGTACACCACCTCTCACCCTAGTGAGTACACCACCTTCTCCTCACTAGTGAGTACACACCTCTCCTCACTAGTGAGTACACATCTCTCCTCACCAGTGAGACACCACCCTCTCCTCACTAGTGAGACACCATCTCCCTCACTAGTGAGACACACCCTCTCCTCACTAGTGAGTACACCACTCTCCTCACTCAGTGAGCACCATCCTCTCCTCACTAGTGAGCACCAATTCCCTCACTAGTGACACACAGGTTCCTCAGTGAGAGAGGTGGTCCTCACTAGTGAGTGCCCTCTCTTAGTGAGTGAGTCACATTTTCCCCTACAGTGAGGAGGTGTCCCCACTCAGTGAGGTGGTGTCCTCACTAGTGAGGTAGGTGTCACTCACTAGTGAGGTGGTGTCATCAATAGTGAGGTGGTGTCATCACTAGTGGAGGTGGTGTCCTCACTAGTGAGGGAGGTGGTGTACTCACTAGTGAGGAGAGGTGGTGTCCTCACTAGTGAGGTGGTGTCCTCACTAGTGAAGTGGTGTCATCAATAGTGAGTGGTGTCCTCACAGTGAGGTGAGGTGGTGTCCTCACTAGTGAGGAGAGGTGGTGTACTCACTAGTGAGGAGAGGTGGTGTCCTCACTAGTGAGAGGGGTGTCCTCACTAGTGAGGAGTGGTGTACTCACTAGTGAGGAGAGGTGGGTCCTCACAGTGAGGGAGGTGGTGTCCTCACTAGTGAGGAGGGGTGGTGCCCTCACTAGTGAGGAGAGGTGGTGTCCCCACTATGAGGAGATGTGGTGTCCTCACTAGTGAGGTGGGTGTACCACTAGTGAGGAGAATTGGTGTACTCACTAGTGAGGAGAGGTGGTGTACTCACTAGTGAGGAGAGGTGGTGTACCTCACTCAGTGAGGAGGTGGTGTCCTCACTAGTGAGGGAGAGTGGGTGTACCCACATCCAGTGAGGAGAGGTGGTGTACCTCACCAGTGAGAAGAGGTGGTGTACTCACTAGTGAGGAGAGGTGGTGTACCACTAGTGAGGAGACTTGTGTACTCACTAGTGAGGAGAGGTGGTGTACTCACCAGTGAGGAGAGGTGTTACTCACTAGTGAGGAAAGGTGGTGTACTCCCCTAGTGAGGAGAGGTGGTGTACCACTAGTGAGGAGAGGAGTGTACTCACTAGTGAGGAGAGGTGGTGTACTCACTAGTGAGGAGAGATGGTGTACCACTAGTGAGGTGAGGTGGTGTCCTCACTAGTGAGGAGAGGTGGTGTCCTCACTAGTGAGGTAGGTGGTGTCCTCACTAGTGAGGTGGTGTCTCACTAGTGAGGTAAGGTGGTGTCCTCACTAGTGAGGTGGTGTCCTCACTAGTGAGGTGGTGTCCTCACTAGTGAGGTGGTGTCCTCACTCAGTGAGGAGAGTGGTGTACTCACTAGTGAGGAGAGGTGGTGTCCCACTAGTGAGGTGAGTGTGTACTCACTAGTGAGGAGAGGTGATGTACTCACTAGTGATGTGAGGTGGTGACCACTCAGTGAGGAGAGGTGGTGTCTCACTAGTGAGGTGAGGTGGTGTACTCACTAGTGAGGAGAGGTGATGACTCACTAGTGAGGAGGTGGTGTCCTCACTAGTGAGGTGAGGTGGTGTCCCACTAGTGAGGTGGTGTCCTCACTAGTGAGGTGGTGTCCTCACTAGTGAAGTGGTGTCATCACTAGTGATGTGGTGTCCTCACTAGTGAGGTGAGGTGGTGTCCTCACTAGTGAGGAGAGGTGGTGTCCTCACTAGTGAGGTGAGGTGGGTGTCCTCACTAGTGAGAAGAGGTGGTGTCCTCACTAGTGAGGGGAGAGGTGGTGTCCTCACTAGTGAGGAGAGTGGTGTCCTCACTAGTGAGGTGAGGTGGTGTCCTCACTAGTGAAAACAGGTGGTGTACTCACTAGTGAGGTGGTGTACTAGTGAGTACACCACCTTTCCTCACTAGTGAGTACACCATCTCTCTCACTGTGAGTACACCACCTCTCCTCATAGTGAGTCGCAACCCTCCTCACTAGTGAGTACACCACCTCACTAGTGAGTAACCACCTCCTCACTAGTGAGTACACCACCTCTCCTCACTAGTGAGTACACCACCTCTCTCATTGTGAGTACACCACCTCACTCATGAGTACACCACCTCTCCTCACTAGTGAGTACACCACCTCTCCTCACTAGTGAGTACACCACCTCTCCTCACTAGTGAGTACACCACCTCTCCTCACTAGTGAGTACACCACCTCTCCTCACTAGTGAGTACACCACCTCTCCTCACTAGTGAGTACACCACCTCTCCTCACTAGTGAGTACCCCCTCTCCTCACTAGTGAGTACACCACCTCCACTAGTGAGTACACCACCTCTCCTCACTAGTGAGTACCACCACCTCTCCTCACTAGTGAGTACACCACCTCTCCTCACTAGTGGTACACCACCTCTCCTCTCTGGTGAGTACACACCTCTCCTTACTAGTGAGTACACCACCTCTCCTCACTAGTGAGTACACCATCTCTCCTCACTAGTGAGTACATCACCTCTCCTCACTAGTGAGTACACCATCTCTCCTCACTAGTGAGTACACCACCTCTCCTCACTAGTGAGTACACTACCTCTCCTCACTAGTGAGTACACCACCTCTCCTCACTAGTGAGTACACCACCTCTCCTCACTAGTGAGTACACCATCTCTCCTCACTAGTGAGTACACCACCTCTCCTCACTAGTGAGTACACCATGTCTCCTCACTAGTGAGTACACCACCTCTCCTCACTAGTGAGTACACCACCTCTTCTCACTAGTGAGAAACAAAATGCGTGATAAAAGAATAACAGGAAAAGTTGATAGATGGATATATAACTTCCTAACAAATAGAACACAAATGTAATAGTAAATAGAGTAAAGTCTGATTCGGCTACAGTGAAAAGCTCTGGTACACGAGGCACAGTACTCCCTCCCATCCTGTTCCTCATCCTCATTTCTGAAATAGACAGATGTAAGTCAGTGCCGTGCTATCCTTTGTGAATGACACCCGAATTTGCATGACAGTCATCCGTCGAAGACACAGTAAGACGCCAGGCGGACATCAACCAAATCTTTGAAAGGACCGCAGAAAACAATATGAAGTTCAATGAAGAAAAATTTCAATTACTTCGCTATGGAAACCTCTAGGAAATCCAAACTTTATCAGAGTCTAAAACAAATTTGAAACTCACAATAAAACGAAAAACTAATGTGAAGGACCTGTGAGCGATAATGTCAGAGATTCTCACTTTCAAAGCAGGCGATATTTCAAACTTGGAGAATGTACAGAGAATTTTCATGGCACCTACAATAAAACACCTAAATTACTGGGAACGGTTGAAGTCCCTTAATTTGTACTCTCTGGAACGCAGGCGAGAAAGCTACATGATAATATGCATCTGGAAAATCCTAGAAACACTAGTCCCAAATCTGCACACGAAAATCACTCTTTACGAAAGCAAAAGACTTGGCAGGAAATGCAGCATCCCCGAATGAAAAGCGGGGGCGCCATGAGTACGCTTAGTGTCAGGGGCCCAAGACTGTTCAACTGTCTCCCAGCATAGACTCCTGGTTGTCTTCAAGAAGGCGCTGGACAGGCACTTAAAGTCAATTCCTGACAGCCAGGCTGTGGTTCGTACGTCGGTTTACGTGCAGCCAGCGGTAACAGCCTGGTTGATCACGTCCTGATCCATCACGAGGTCTAGCCATGGACCGGGCCGCGGAGGCGTTGACCCTAAAACCCCTTCCAAGTATACTCCAGGTATACTTGCTAATTAAAGGTAAGAAGCGTCTACCACCTTCCTTCCCTGGCATATCACATGTCGTCCCAACGGCGGTGATTTATAATATTTTTACATTAAAAATCAGTCCCAGATGTTTTTTGATTGTTCGGTCAAATACACTGTCAGCTGCTACCCTTTCCTGTAAAGTTAAAGTGAATGTCTTAGCATGTGATGTTTAAGATTCTGAAAAGTGGTTTCTCAGTGGACTATTTTCGGTAGACCCAAGTTGACCATAGTTGCCCTCCCGCTTGATATATATTTTTTTCGCTATAAGTTTCTTCTATAGTGTGTCGAAAAGTTTAATATATTTGGTAAAGGAGGTCGGGGTGTGGATGGTTGAGATATGTGGGAGGTCAGGGTGTGGATTGATGAGATATGTGGGAGGTCAGGGTGTGGATTGTTGAGATATGTGGGAGGTAGGGGTGTGGATGGTTGAGATATGTGGGAGGTCGGGGTGTGGATGGTTGAGATATGTGGGAGGTCGGGGTGTGGATGGTTGAGATATGTGGGAGGTCAGGGTGTGGATGGTTGAGATATGTGGGGAAGGAAATAATGGCCGAAATTGAATATTTACTGAGTAATAAGTCACCCAGTCCGTTCTGGAAGTCACCCATCACTGTGTCACCCGCTCGAGATGTGCCTGGCTGTGCAAACCCCCACCTGAGGAGTTACCCAGCTGAGTCACCCACCATACTGGCAGTCACCATACACTCCCACCACATGATGATAGTAATAGTCAACCGTCAACCCACCCACTGTCATCCAGCTTCAGTTCCTCACTGAACGTTCACACACACCAACATTCTCCACTATTTCTTTCGTCTGGTGCCCAGCTTCGTGAAGCCCTATGATTTGAGCTATAGTTTCAGGTGTTAAAGACTTACTTTTACCCATAATCAAAGATGTATAGCCACAAAACCAAAGGGAACACTGGACAAAAGATTGGGCGGATTAGAGAGAAAAGTGTAACACTTCCTCTCACCACGGTAGCCACGTGAGCAATGAGAAGTCACTGTGGAGTGTGGTGGCAGGCCTTGACGTCATGCTAACGGGCGCTACCCGGCATAATGCACTGACGAAAAAGACCCCCTGTATGGCCTACTTTGATTTTCATCAGGGAATTATGCCGTGGTGCTCACCCGACATAATGCAGTGACGAGCACTGTATATATATATAAATATATATATATATATATGTCGTGCCGATTAGGTAAAACTGGTCAATTAGCAAGAACTCATCTAAAATTAAGTCCTTTTTAAAATTTTCTCTTATACGTTTAAAGATATATTTTTTTCATTTATGTTAATGTAAGAATTTATAATTTTGTTTAAAGATATATTTTTTTCATTTATGTTAATGTAAGAATTTATAATTTTGTACCAAGAGAAACTTTGAAAACCTACCTAACCTTATTACAACAAGCGCAATTTAATTTAGCCTAACCCAACTAAATATATTTTAGATACGTTAACATTAATTTAATAATAAACAAACACAATTAAATATATTTTTTCGTTATGTTCAGAATGATTTTGGCGAAATTATTGCATACACAAATTTTCACTTGTCTTATATGGCAAGGTGAGCGTTGATATTTAAGCCAAAAACGCAAATTTTACCTAATCGGCACGACATATATATATATATATATATATATATATATATATATATATATATATATATATATATATATATATATATATATATATATATATATATATATATATATATGCAAAAGAAAGATCACAGTAAACAGGTGATATCAAAATATGCAAGAAAACCACTATGAAAAAATAGAAGAATTCCAAGCGCTTTCGTGACTACTCACATTATCAAGGAACTATAACAGGAAACATGACAAGAAGGGCTTATATAAGGGGCGAGACTACACCTCACAGTCACATCACACTAACAAAGACTACACCTCACAGTATCGTAACATCGCACGACTCTGTGAAGAGGAAAATAAGAAAGGACCTGAAACTCTTCCCAAGAATTTATAATTTTGTACCAAGAGAAACTTTGAAAACCTACCTAACCTTATTACAACAAGCGCAATTTAATTTAGCCTAACCCAACTAAATATATTTTAGATACGTTAACATTAATTTAATAATATACAAACACAATGAAATATATTTTTTTCGTAATGTTCAGAATGATTTTGGCGAAATTATTGCATACACAAATTTTCACTTGTCTTATATGGCAAGGTGAGCGTTGCTATTTAAGCCAAAATCGCAAGTTTTGCCTATTCGGCACGACATATATATATATAATGTGTGTGTGTATATATGTTCCCACAGAACGAAGTGTGTTTTAAGCAAATAACAATAATGCGACCAGCTGGGAATCAAACCCTGGACATTTAACCAGCTATCCTCCCGACGCTTTAGTTCACTGCGCCACAATGCTGCAAATGTTAGGTGACCAGTAAATACACTGGACATGCCACTTCCCAACACATAAGAACATAAGAACATAAGAAAGGAGGAACACTGCAGCAGGCCTGTTGGCCCATTCTAGGCAGGTCCTTCACATTCCATCCCACTAACAGAATATTTGTTCAACCTAATTTTCAATGCTACCCAAGAAATAAGCTTTGATAAGAACATAAGAACATAAGAAAGGAGGAACACTGCAGCAGGCCTGTTGGCCCATACTAGGCAGGTCCTTCACAATCCGTCCCACTAACAGAATATTTGCTCAACCCAATTTTCAATGCTACCCAAGAAATAAGCTTTGACAATTCTACCCACTCATGGGCGAGTCCCACTCAAATCCAACCCCTCTCACTCATGAATTTATCCAACCTAAATTTAAAACTACCCAAGGTCCTAGCTTCAATAACCCTACTAGGCAGACTGTTCCACTCATCAACTACCCTATTTCCAAACCAATACTTTCCTATATCCTTTCTAAATCTAAACTTATCTAACTTGAATCCATTATTGCGGGTTCTCTCTTGGAGAGATATCCTCAAGACCTTATTTATATCCCCTTTGTTAATACCATTTTCCACTTGTATACCTCGATCATGTCTCCCTCATTCTACGTCTTACAAGTGAATGTAATTTTAGGGTCTTCAATCTTCCTTCGTAAGGAAGATTTCTAATGCTATGTATTAATTTAGTCATTCTACGCTGAATGTTTTCTAACGAATTTATGTCCATTCTGTAATATGGAGACCAAAACTGGGCTGCGTAATCTAGGTGGGAGGAAATTGTTAAGGCCACAAGACACGATAACGTAGTAATTCTAGGGGACTTTAACTTTAGTCAGATTGATTGGAATTTCATGACTTTTTAGAAGTAGTTCAGGATTGCTTTTTGAAGCAGTTTGTAACAGAACCTACAAGGGGAAATAACCTACTTGACTTGGTTCTGGCAAGCAAGGAAACCCTTGTTAATAATTTAGAAATTACAGAGGAACTCGGCTCAAGCGACCACAAGTCAATTACCTTTAGCATTGAATGGATGTATGATAGTAGGGATAATTCAGTAATGGTCCCAGATTTTCGCTTAGCAGATTATAATGGACTTAGAGAACACTTATCAACTGTGGACTGGGGTGAAGAAGAGAGGTATCAATATGACAGTTTTCTTAACACTATACAGGCTGCCCAAAGATCATTTATCCGTATAAAGAAATTAGATCAAGTAGAAATGACCCAAAATGGATGAATAATAGGCTCAAATATCTTTTAGGGCAGAAGAAAGGAATTTATAGGCGCATAAAAAGAGGTGAGGGTCATCTTATAAATCAGTATACTGACATTAAGAGGGACGTTAAAAGGGAATAAGAAAAGCTAAACGGGACTATGAAATTAAAGTTGCTAGGGATTCAAAAACTAACCCAAAAAGTTTTCCAGGTTTATAGAACAAAAGTTAGGGATAAGATAGGTCCCTTAAAAATAACTTTGGGCATCTTACTGAAAAGGAGAATGATATGTGCTCTATTTTTAATAATTATTTTCTCTCGGTTTTCACACAGGAAGACATTAATAATATCCCAGTAATTAATTTTTACAGAGGCCCAGAAGAAGATAAATTATGTAATATCACAGTCACTAGCGAAATGATTGTGAAACAGCTGGACCGACTGAAACAAAATAAATCGCCGGGTCCTGATGAGCTTTTGCAAGGGTTCTTAAGGAATGCAAAATGGAACTCTGTGAACCAATATCTAACATTTTTAATTTATCTCTTCAAACAGGTGTAGTGTCTGATATGTGGAAGATGGCTAATGTAATTCCTATTTTTAAAGCAGGGGACAAGTCGCTACCGTCAAACTACCGCCCAATAAGCCTGACCTCAATTGTAGGCAAATTACTAGAGTCAATTATAGCTGATATTATTAGAAGCCATCTAGATAACCATAATTTGATTAATGATACCCAGCATGGATTCACGAGGGCCGTTCCTGCCTATCTAATTTATTAACCTTCTTCAGTAAAGCTTTTGAGGCTGTTGATCACGATAAAGAATTCGATATTGTTTATTTAGACTTTAGTAAGGCTTTTGATAGAGTACCGCACCAGAGACTGTTAAAGAAAGTGGCAGCTCATGGCATTGGGGGAAAAGTGCTGTCATGGATCGAGTCATGGCTCACCAATAGGAAGCAGAGAGTGTGCATAAATGGGGTTAAATCCGAATGGGGACTTGTAACAAGTGGTGTTCCACAGGGATCAGTCTTAGGCCCATTGTTATTTATAATATATATCAATGACCTTGATGAGGGAATTACTAGTGATATGAGCAAATTCGCCGACGACACGAAGATAGGTAGGATAATTGATTCAAACATAGATGTCATAGAACTTCAGGAAGATTTAGACAAACTTAACTCGTGGTCAGAAAAGTGGCAGATGCAGTTCAATGTAGATAAATGCAAGGTACTGAAGCTCGGGAGTATCCATAACCCAAGCACTTATAAGTTAAATAACGTAGAACTTAGCCATACAGATTGCGAGAAGGACTTGGGGGTGATGGTAAGCAGCAACCTTAAACCAAGACAGCAATGCCTAAGCGTACGTAATAAGGCAAATAGATTACTGGGATTTATATCAAGAAGTGTTAGCAACAGAAGTCCAGAGGTTATATTACAGCTTTATACATCATTAGTAAGGCCTCACCTAGATTACGCAGCCCAGTTTTGGTCTCCATATTACAGAATGGACATAAATTCGTTAGAAAACATTCAGCGTAGAATGACTAAATTAATACATAGCATTAGAAATCTTCCTTACGAAGGAAGATTGAAGACCCTAAAATTACATTCACTTGTAAGACGTAGAATGAGGGAGACATGATCGAGGTATACAAGTGGAAAATGGGTATTAACAAAGGGGATATAAATAAGGTCTTGAGGATATCTCTCCAAGAGAGAACCCGCAATAATGGATTCAAGTTAGATAAGTTTAGATTTAGAAAGGATATAGGAAAGTATTGGTTTGGAAATAGGGTAGTTGATGAGTGGAACAGTCTGCCTAGTAGGGTTATTGAAGCAAGGACCTTGGGTAGTTTTAAATTTAGGTTGGATAAATTCATGAGTGAAAGGGGTTGGATTTGATTGGGAATTGCACATGAGTAAATAAAATTATCAAAGCTTATTTCTTGGGTAGCATTGAAAATTAGGTTGAACAAATATTCTGTTAGTGGGATGGAATGTGAAGGACCTGCCTAGTATGGGCCAACAGGCCTGCTGCAGTGTTCCTCCTTTCTTATGTTCTTATGTTCTTA
>WNWK01034219.1:0-20584 GCA_009830355.1 Cherax destructor | reverse complement strand
ACACATAAATACAGTTATTATTGCCTGAACATACAGAAGGGCCCCTGCCTGTACACCAGATCAAGGCTCTGCTTAGAAATCACCTCATTTCCCAAAATTAACAACACAAACTTTATATATTATCACCACCATCAACTCAAAAATTTACAAATTTTATAAGATTATTTCAAAACTAAAATGGTCTCAGTCTCATTATGTATAATGTGTCAAAATCTAATACTGTAACTTGTTATTCAATTACTTGTTAATTTAATTACTACTGCTAAACCACTACTACTACTGTTGATATATAAAAAAAAAATTAAATTCGAACCAACCATAATATATATGTCTAGTATTAAGTAGTCTGTTAAGCATTAAGTTCAGTTTGCCCGAAATGCCCCAGCATGATAGTGGCTTTCTTTGCACTTAGCAAATCAATATTGTAATTACACAAAATCAATATTGTAATTACATATTGTAAACTAAGTAAGGAAATAAAATCCTTAAAGAATAATCCTTAGTATAAATTAGCTAGGATAACCCAAAAAATCCAGACAAAGTGCTATACAGTGCTTGTAGATATAAGGCATAATAAGCATGACTGGCAAGTAATATGCATTTTCACTTGTTCAGGAATCAGATGTGGCAACTCTGCATCGTTGTGTAATACCTGTTGGTTCTTGAGACGCTCTCTGAGACAGAAAGAGAGACAAGCAGACAGACAGGAAGACAGGTAAGAGGAGACAGAACAAACAGAGACAGAGCTAGAGCGACAGACAGATAGACGTACAGACATGTTTATGTGTAATAGTGAAAACAAATAAAGCCAGAGCAGTGCATGATCATCAAATGTCACTCCACTGCTGCACTGTCAGCAGTGGAGTGACACTCGTCTTTCTCCCGAGTGTCCAAAACATTGCTGGAACCTATAAATACTATGTATATATTTCTAGACAATAGTACAGTGGAACCTCACCTCAGTTTTCGTTTGCCCTGGTTTTTGTTGAATTCGGTTTTCGATGACTTTTTTTGTCAAAATACTGTCCCAGTTTTCGTTTGTCGCGGTTTTCATCCGCCATACTGAACGTGTCCGCCTGCCTGTGCCCATACAAAGCATCCCACGCACGCATTCTGAGTCAGTCTGGTTTTGTTTCTCATCGAGTGAACATTACCCTGCACATTCATATGAAACATTTCATAATAATCCATTGTTTTTTGGGTTTGTTTATTGAGTGCAACTGCTAAATAAGCCACCATGGGGCCAAAGAAAGTTCTGAGTGCCAGCCCTTTGATAAAGAAGGTGAGAAACACGATAGAATTCAAGAGAGAACTTGTAGAAAAGTACGAAAGTGGCGTACATGTGGTCGATCTCGCCAGCAACAGATCGCAGCTGAGGAAATTGCTTCAGAGGAGGAGGAAGAGAGAGGGGAGAATGTGCCTTCTTCAGCGATTAAAGACATCTGGAATGAGGTGCAAAGTTTTGTGGAGAAATATCACCCTAACAAAGCTGTTGCAAGCCATGTCTGCAACATATTCAATGACAATGCCATTTCCCATTTTAGGCAAATCTTAAAGAGACGACAGAAACAGACCTCTCTGGACAGATTTTTTGTGCGACACGGGTACAGTGACTCTCAAGCTGGTCCTAGTGCCAGTAAAAGACAAAGAAGGGAAGTAACCCCGGATAGGGCTTTGATACCTGAAGTCCTTAGGAAGGGGATTCCCCTTCCAAACAATAATCTCTCCTCCCTCTCCCCTCCTCGCCGTCTTCCATACGCCAACAAGAGTCTTCAATAAAGGTCAAACTGATTTAAATGTTCATTTATCCATTAAAATTAGTGCTTTATATTTATTTCTCATTCTTTTCTGTATGTAAAACTATAGTTATTCTCTATAAAATGTATTTTTTGTTAATAATTTTGGGTGTCTGGAACAGATTAATTGGATTTACATTATTTCTTATGGGAAATATTGCTTCAGTTTTCGTTAAAATTCGGTTTTCGTCAGACTCTCTGGAACGAATTAAAAATGAAAACCGAGGTTCCACTGTATGTGACTAAGGTTAAGTGAAAAATTTTACCTGTCACTGTTTGTGACTACGTATTTGAGTACTATTTCAGTACCTAATATTAGTGTCAGAACAAAGATTGGCTATGAAATCACAAGAACTACTACAAATTGTAATTATCAGAGCATGGGTTGCAAATGCTGCAGCGAGGAGGCGGCTGGAGGCAGTGGAGATGTCCTGTCTAAGGGCAATGTGTGGTGTAAATATTATGCAGAAAATTTGGAGTGTGGAAATTAGGAGGTGGTGTGGAGTTACTAAAAGTATTTGTCAGAGGGCTGAAGAGGGGTTGTTGAGGTGGTTTGGTCATTTAGAGAGAATGGATCAAAGTAGAATGACTTGGAGAGCGTATAAATCTGTAGGGAAAGGACAGCGGGGTAGGGGTCGTCCTCGAAAAGGTTGGAGGGAGGGGGTAAAGGAGGTTTTGTGGGCGAGGGGCCTGGACTTCCAGCAAGCATGTGTGAGCGTGTTAGATAGGAGTGAATGGAGACGAATGGTTTTTGGGACCTGACGAGCTGTTGGAGTGTGAGCAGGGTAACATTTTGTGAAGGGATTCAGGGAAACCAGTTAATTGATTTAGTTGGACTTGAGTCCTGGAAATGGGAAGTACAATGCCTGCACTTTAAAGGAGGGGTCTGAGATAGTGACAGTTGGGAGGGACTTATTCTCAGCTGTCGTATCTGAGCGCCTCTGCAAAGACAGTGATTATGTATGAGTGAGGTGAAAGTGTTGAATGATGATGAAAGTATGTATTTTCTTTTTGGGGATTTTCTTTCTTTTTGGGTCATCCTGCCTAAGTGGGAGATGGCTGACTTGTTGAAAAAAAAAAAATTATAAATTAAAAAAAAAAAGAGAAAAAAAGGTATATTGGCAACACTTCTGCAAGCGTCAGTGCTTCATGTTGCCATCAGGTGAGCGACAAGTGCCAACTTTGCAGCCTTATATCTCCTTAAGTACTGACTAAAAATTTGTTTTATGTTATTTTATGTAAAGAAAAAGTCCTCTATTTAAAAATAAAAAACTTTTTTTTTTAAATAGAGTGCTGGGTGAGAGAACGTAGATCTACGTTTGGACAGTTAACGGGTTAATATACTAAAGAAATTATGAAAAATTAGTGCTATCAGTTTAGTGTACTAAAAAAATGCAAACATTACCTGAACACACAGGACATTCCACCATGGCTATGTTACCGTCAGTGCTCAGGGGAGAAGAACCACCACCATTCTCCAAATCGTCTTTCACAGAGCCTTTTCTACCTTTAGATGTACCATATTTATCAAGAGGCTTAGAACCAAGGCAATAACCAGGTGTATTATCGTTAAAATTTGTTGAACGTGAAATCCATGTAATTGTTTGAGGCTCATCTTCCTTGGAAGAGAAGCTTTTAGATTTATTTTTTGCATTAGCCTTCTGGCTTGTTGGTACATCATTTATGAAACCACCACTTATGGTTCTTTTAGATGATGCAGTAGAAATTTTGTCTTCATCATCAATAATGGAAAAACCATCTTCAATACTATCTACATCAAAGGCAAACTCTTGAATGTTACTACTCGAGAGTGCAAATGATTTATTTTCTTTCTTCCTCTTAGCCTTTGGGCTAATCCAAATATCTAATTTAGATTGTTTATTTAAAGAAGGCTGTGGTGTTGTTTTCTTAGACCTTCCCTTGAGGGTTTTTTGGGAGTAACTACTTTCGAGTCAGAGAGAGCAATACTATTCCTATGCGTAGAAGACAATAGCTCAAAAGAAAGATTATCATTCTCCCGCAACTTCAATCTGTCACTGCTTACATTTTTAGGAGAATTACTTTCATTTTTTAATAAATCTTTTGATCTTCCAGAAGATTCTATACGTTTAAATGTAAATTTACCAAGGGATCGAGAGGGTGTGCTGATATTCGCTGACTGATTAATTTCTCCATTACTCAGTCCATGTGTATCTTGCAAAGGCATACTATTTTTCTTGCTTTTTTCTCTTTCAGCATTTAAATTTGATTTCACTAAACTTGTTAAATTTTTTTCTTTCTCTCTTCTAAATGATTTTCTTTCATGCCCTAAAAATCCATTTTCACTTGATTTAACTGCAGAGTTTTGTTGTTTCTCCAAGCTATCAAGCCTTTGCTTGGCATAGTCCAGGGCAATATCTTTAAAAATTACTTTTTCATCATGGCTCAGCTCTTTCTGTCTTTGTTTTTCAAACTGCTTGCGAACACCTGAAAAAAGATAAAATATTTAGAGGGTCATTTGAATTGTGATGACTGGGCACTTCTGGGAAGACAGCTACTGAATGAATGATAGTGAATGTTTCCTTCATTGGGTCACCATACCTTAAGAGGGAAATAACTGGTTTGGTAATTTTTTTTAACACACTGGCCAACTTCCACTGAGGCAGGTGACCCAAAAAAGAAACACTTTCACCATCATTCACACTATCACTGTCTTGCCAGAGGAAGGAAGACAGGATAGAGGTCATCCTAGGAAAGGTAGGAGGTAGGAGGTAAAGGGGGTTTTGTGTGCGAGGGGCTTGGATATCCAGCAAGCATGTATGAGTGTGTTAGATATGAGTGGAAGCAAGTGGTTTTTATGATTTGACTTGCTGTCGGAATGTGAGCAAGGTAACATTTTTTGAAGGGATTCAGGAAAACCGTTTAACCGGACATGAATCCTGGAGATGGGAAGCACAGTGCCTGCATTCTGGAGGAGGGATAGGGATATTTGCAGTTAGGAGTGTCATTTGAATTGTAGTATCTGCATGCCTTTGGCAAGACAGTGATATGGTGAATGATGGTGAAAGTGTTTCTTCTTTTTCGGGTCATCCTACCTTGATGGGGGACAGCTGGTGTGTTAAAAAAAATTACCATGGTACTGTATTATTATTTTGATATTTATAAGATATTTTAATTCCATCTACATCACTAATAGTTAATCTGAAAATTTTCTTTCTTTAACTTACCTAAAACTTTGAGAGAATATATATCATCCAAAGACAGGTTCAGAGAGATGAGGAACTCAAGAGCTTCACATTCCAATTCTGACTTGTGAATATCTGCCCCCATCTTAGCTGGAAAAAATAAATATTATTTTAAGAGAAAAGACCACATTAGCTGTTAAGACATCCAGAGAAGGCAAACAGAAAAGGCAAGTAATGTAAATACAGTTGTATGCTGCTGTATCTGGTGTTTCCTAACTTTATGCAGCAGATGTCTGAAATGCTTTGCATAATTAGGAACTTCCCATATGTACTATTAGATAGATGTCATCCAATATTTGTAAAAATTATGTGGATTGTTACCATACTGTTATTATTGTTACTGTTATTATTTTTTTTTTTTTCAACAAGTCGGCCATCTCCCACTGAGGCAGGGTGACCCAAAAAGAAAGAAAATCCCCAAAAAGAAAATACTTTCATCATCACTCAACACTTTCCCCACACTCATACATAATCACTGTCTTTGCAGAGGAGATCAGATACAACAGCTGAGAATAGTCCCTCCCAGCTGTCACTATCTCAGACCCCTCCTTTAAAGTGCAGGCAGTGTACTTCCCATTTCCAGGACTCAAGTCCAACTAAATCAATTAACTGGTTTCCCTGAATCCCTTCACAAAATGTTACCCTGCTCACACTCCAACAGATCGTCATGTCCCAAAAACCATTCGTCTCCATTCACTCCTATCTAACACGCTCACACATGCTTGCTGGAAGTCCAAGCCCTCGCCCACAAAACCTCCTTTACCCCTTTCCTCCAACCTTTTCTAGGACGACCCTACCCCGCCTTCCTTCCCTACAGATTTATACGCTCTCCAAGTCATTCTACTTTGATCCATTCTCTCTAAATGACCAAACCACCTCAACAACCCCTCTTCAGCCCTCTGACAAATACTTTTAGTAACTCCACACCTTCTCCTAATTTCCACATTCCGAATTTTCTGCATAATATTTACACCACACATTGCCCTTAGACAGGACATCTCCACTGCCTCCAGCCTCCTCCTCGCTGCAGCATTTGCAACCCATGCTTCACACCCATATAAGAGTGTTGGTACCACTATACTTTCGTACATTCCCTTCTTTGTCTCCATGGATAACGTTTTTGTCTCCACAGATACCTCAATGCACCACTCACCTTTTTTCCTTCATCAATTCTATGGTTAACCTCATCCTTCATAAACCCATCTGCTGACACATCAACTCCCAAATATCTGAAAACATTTACTTCTTCCATAATCCCTCTCTCCAATGTGATATCCAATTTTTCTTTATTTAAATCGTTTGATACCCTCATCACCTTACTCTTATCTATGTTCACTTTTAACTTTCTACCTTTACACACTCTCCCAAACTCGTCCACTAACCTTTGCAACTTTTCTTTAGAATCTCCCATAAGCACAGTATCATCAGCAAAAAGTAACTGTGTCAACTCCCATTTTGCATTTAATTCTCCATAATTTAATCCCACCCCTCTCCCCAACACCCTAGCATTTACTTCTTTTACAACCCCATCTATAAATATATTAAACAACCATGGTGACATTACACAACCCTGTCTAAGACCTACTTTTACCGGGAAGTAATCTCCCTCTCTCCTACACACCCTAACCTGAGCCTCACTATCCTCATAAAAACTCTTTACAGCCTTCAGTAACTTACTACCTATTCCATACACTTGCAACATTTGCCACATTGCTCCCCTATCCACTCTATCATATGCCTTTTCTAAATCCATAAATGCAATAAAAACTTCTCTACCTTTATCTAAATACTGTTCACATTATGCTCAGTAAACACTTGATTCACATCCCCTACCACTCTAAAGCCTCCTTGCTCATCTGCAATCCTACTCGTCTTACCTCTAATTCTTTCAATAAAAACCCTATACATTACCTGATACTAGAATTACTATAATACACTCTTTATCCCCTCCTTTATATAAAGCATCTATGATCTAATATCTTTCCCTCTATAAACATTACATCCTGAAGCCTACCCATCAACCTTTTATCCACCAATACATAATCTAACAAACTACTTTCCTTACTGCTTATCATACCTTGTATATTTATTATCCTCTTTTTCACTCTAAAATATGTATTACTTATTACCAAACCTCTTTCTACACATAACTCAATTAATGGTTACCCATTTACATTTACCCCTGGCACCCCAAATTTACCTACTACTCCCTCCACAACATTTTTACCCACTTTAGCATTAAGATCCCCAACCACAATTACTCTCTCACTTGGTTCAAATCTCCCCACACACACTCAACATTTCCCAAAATCTCTCTCTCTCCTCTACACTTCTCTCTTCTCCAGGTGCATAAACACTTACTAAAACCCACTTTTCACATCCAACCTTTATTTTACTCCACATAATCCTTGAATTTATACATTTATATTCCTTCTTTACCTGCCATAACTGATTATTCAACATTATTGCCACTCCTTCTTTAGCTCTAACTCTATTTGAAACCCCTGACCTAATCCCATTTATTTCTCCCCACTGAAACTCTCCTACCCCCTTCAGCTTTGTCTCACTTAAAGCCAGAACATCCAGCTTCTTTTCATTCATAACATCTACAATCATCTCTTTCTTATCATTCGCACAACATCCACGCACATTCAAACATCCCACTTTGACGGTTTTCTTCTTTTTCTTTTTAGTAAGCTATACAGGAAAAGGAGTTACTAGCCCATTGTTCCTGGCATTTTAGTTGACTTTTACAACACGCATGGCTTACGGAGGAAAGATTCTTATTCCACTTCCCCATGGATATGAAAGGAAAAGGAAAAATTATAAGAACAAGAACTATTAAGATAAAATCAAAGAAAACTCAGATGAGTGTGTATACATAAACGTGTACATGTTTGCGTAGTGTGACCTAAGTGTAAGTAGAAGTAGCAAGATGTACCTGAAATCTTGCATGTTTATGAGACAGAAAAAAGACACCAGCAATCCTACCATCATGTAAAACAGTTTCAGGTTTCTGTTTCACAGTCACCTGGCAGGATGGTAGTACCTCCCTGGGTGGTTGCTGTCTACCAACCTACTATACTACAGTGGTACCTCGAGTTACGATATTTTTTCGTTCGAGAATGCTGTTCAAGTGCCATTACCAAACAAATTTATCCCCATAAGGAATAATGTAAAATTGACTAGTCCTTTTACACCCCCAAAAATATACTTACAAAAGCATTTAAAAAAATAAACTTACATAAAAGGGCGATTTTGGGGACCATCGTAACTCGAGGTACCACTGTATTATAATTATTATTATTATTATTATTATTATTATTATTATTATTATTATTTGCATCTCAGGCCCACAGCAACTGTAGTAATCTCAATTAGGTCATGAACAATTCTTCATTATAGGACTCTATTTACATTTTGCAAACTATACTGGTTATATAGAGAATTTATATAGAATATAGAACATAGGAAATTACTCGTAGAAATTGGGCATTGCATGAAAATGAATTTGCATATGGTGAACCAGCAATAGAGAGCAGTATAGTACATACTCTGCAACCTCCAATTCATTTGAACAGAAAGTTACTTGGCCGAGGTTGAGCCCAACATAAAATGCTAGATATTTTAATTGTGTGTGCTGCCAGAGCATGGTGAATAGGCCTTAAGCAATTTATGTGGGTCTGAGAAGAACTAGCCTAGTATGGGCCAGTAGGCTTGTTGCAGTGCTCCTCCTTTCTCATGTTCTTATGTAATCTCTCTCTCTCTCTTTACAAACCCTTAACTGCACTGCTTTTTCTGATACATTCTTCACATTTTATAGCACAAATTATTCGAGCATGGTGGTTTTCAAGAACACAACATGTGTTGTAGAAGAGCTGACTGTTTATGACTATGTATATAAAATAAGGCAAAACTATAAATTTTGGTTATTTTAGCCCTGGCATGCTACCTAAAACTTTATAGAATGAGACAGTATATCAATCTTTAAATTGTTTACCAGATGAGCATATAAAACTAATCACAAACTACTGACCATAGTCCCCACAAGCAACAGTTCCAGGGTTATTAAAAAAGGCTTATTATTGCATAGTAAATATTAAAATAAACATAAGACAATAAACAGTAAAAATGAAGGCACAGAGTTGCATATATACTAAAGTATTATAAAATGCTCAACATAAGCAGTGATGAGCAAAAGATAGCATAAAATACTGACAAAATGTGAAATAAGACACATGGGAGTGTTAAGATATTTTATCGAGAAAACATTCCTCAATAAAATTCCTTGCACGTATGTCTTGTTTTACATAAGAGGTAGTGCTTAAACTGCAGAGAGATAAACCTTAATATAAATACACATCAACTCCAGATACTACTAACTTAGTGGTTTTGAAGCCATAGATATCAAGCGACCAGCTCGGGACACAGGTGACATCAGAGGGTTGAGAGGGGGCCCAGCATTTCCCTCCTCACTATTATTCAACACCTTATTTTCCAACCAACCAATTCTAAGGGAAAAAAAAAAAGAGAAATATATCCGAGAATAAATAAGTTCAAGAAAACTGATAATGTAATGTACAGAAGTTACAATATTGCATCTGGAAGAAATCACAAATTCACAAATTCCTCTTCTGTTTCTGTAAATGCTTTCCTCTTTAAGTACATTGTTAAATGATAAGCCCAATCTTCAGACCTGATCTGACCACTACCTTGATCTTAATTCTTGCTTTCATCTTATTCTTACTTTCTAATGACTTAATAATATTCCTGGAGAGACTGGAGCATTGTGGAGTTTTCATTTTTAACTTGTGAGCTTATTGTGAATACTATACCATGTTATGCACTATGTACTATAGTACAGTATTATACTATTTTTCATGTTTATTATCTCTGGAAATTCTTCTTTCAATGTTACCATGATTTTTTCATACTGTATCTACACGGATGGGACAAAATTTGAGTGATATAGGTGCTATTTTATTAGGTGAATCAGAAGTGGATAGAAGGTAAAAATTTCTGAGTTAAAAGACAAATGAAGAAAAAGAACAAAGCTCATTTCTAAGGTTAACACAAGTGAATGAATTTAAAATCACGATTGCAAATGAATTTCTGTAAGGGCAGCAAAGAAAAAGTTGAAATATCATACAAGTAATTATATTTATTTTTTTATTAACACATCGGCCGTTTCCCACCAAGGCAGGGTGGCCCGACAAAGAAAAACTTTCATCATCATTCACTCCATCACTGTCTTGCCAGTGGTGTGCTTACACTACAGCTACAAAACTGCAACATTAACACCCCTCCTTCAGAGTGCCAGCACTGTATGTACTTCCCATCTCCAGGAATCAAGTCTGGCCTGCCGGTTTCCCTGAAACCCTTCATAAATGTTACCTTGCTTACACTCCAACAGCACGTCAAGTCCTAAAAACCATTTGTCTCAATTCGCTCCTATCTAACACGCTCACGCACACTTGCTGAAAGTCCAAGCCCCTCGCACACAAAACCTCCTTTACCCCTCCCTCCAACCTTTTCTAGGCCGACCCCTAACCCGCCTTCCCTCCACCACACTCTCAAAGTCATTCTATTTTGTTCCATCCTCTCTATATGTCCAAACCATCTCAATAACTCCTCCTCAGCCCTCTGGATAATAGTTTTGGTAATCCCACACCTCCTCCTAATCTCCAAACTACGGATTCTCTGCATTATATTCACACCACACATTGCCCTCAGACATGACGACATCTCCACTGCCTCCAGCCTTCTCCTTGTTGCAACATTCACAACCCATATCTCATACTCATACCAGAGTGTTGGTATAACTATACTCTCATACATTCCCCTCTTTGCTTTCATGGATAAAGTTCTCTGTCTCCACAAGCTCCTCAGTGCACCACTCACCAACAAGTAGTTCCTTGGTAACTGTAAAAAGTGTGAAATACAGAGTTGGTTCTAAGAATTATTGATCCCTATGACATACCAGTGACTGGTTTTGAGAGTTCTATCCTCACAGTCCAGCATAAGACTAGACTTTCTTGTTGAGTGTCTGATCAATCAGGCTGGTGCTGCCAGCAGCCCAGCTATTACTGATCTCACTGATCATTTATACTCCTAGGTTTTGAGTATCTATGGGGTGAGGAAGTCCTAGGTGAAACAAATGGATGAAAGCCTATTGTTACTATGGCCATTTATGTTGAATAATTAGAAAGAATTTCAAATAAGATTTATGACACAGTGATGTGTTACAAGGTGCAGAAATTAACTACAACAAATGTGGTGACCAAGTTGTCAGAAGAAAGAAGTTCATAATATATTGTGAGGAGGACTGTACTATGTGCAGTAGATGCACTTTGTGTGGGGAGAGAACGGAAAATGAAAAATAAAATGGAGATTTGGACTGGACATGACAATTTGGTTTAAGGAACAGAGTGAAAAGATGAAAAACTAGCAGTGGAAGTATACACTGACTATGCTAGATGAAGTTACACAGGAGCAAATGAGAAACTATTTTTTTTGCCTAGTCCAGTTTTGTGCTATGATAAAGAACATTTACTTTACAGTATTCTTATCATCTTTGCTTCCACTATTAACTCTTTGGCTTACTGTTTTTCTGATTTTTTTAATGTACAGCACTGTATGATAATATTAGGATTAGCATATTTTTTCTTCTTTCTTTCAACAAACCGGCCGCATCCCACCAAGGCAGGGTGGCCCAAAAAGAAAAACAAAAGTTTCACTTTTTAACTTTAGTAATCTATACAGGAGAAGGGGTTACCAGCCCCTTGCTCCAAAGCATATTTTTATGAATAAAAAATACATCATTTTGGTAAAGGAGGCACAGATGGTTGAAGAGAATAATATGGAAAAGGTACAGCGTGATAATATGTTTGATCATACTTTTGAGAAATCGTTTTTTTCTTCACTTCAGAGAGATTCATTCTAGATACCAATTCATCTTTCTTCAAAGCAGTTTGTGGTGTGTTACTGTCCAGATCTATTATTCTTTTATCAAGGGCTGCTTCAGATGAAACCTGCAAAAAATGTATCAAAAATTAAGCTAATGAGTCACATTTAGTAATAAAGGCATTAATATTGAATTGAAATTATGAAAATCACATTTTTTTCCCCTGAAGTCAGAACATAAAAAAAAAATACTGATAGTATAACTGAATTAAAATTACATCTATGTAACATGTCCTGAGTGATATAAAAGAATAAATGAAAAACAAGAAAGCATAAGATTTATAGGATAACTAGTACATGGGATCTGATAAAAGTCACGAATGAATCAAAATGTTATTTAGTTTTCATTTCCAATTTATGGGCGGCTTGTAATTTTTTCCTGCCATGATACTGACACTGATTTTCTTTGCAAATGGAGAATTTAATCAAGGTTTATGTAATCATCTATTTGTGTTACAAGAACAGAGATATGATCATATTAGTTGCAGTCTCCCAACCTACTACAGTGGACCCTCGGTTTTCGTTAATCTCAGTTTTTATGAATTTTGGTTATTGGCAACTTTTTTCGTCAAAATATAGACTTGGTTTTCGTTATTTTCCTTGATTTCAGCGGTCGCACACAAAGCCTCCCACATATGCATTCAGAGTCAGTCTGGCATTGTTTCTATGCAAGTGAGCATCACCCCCCGCGCTCATACGAAACATTTCGTAATAATCCATTGGTTTTTTTTGTGCTTGCAACCGCTAAATAAGCCACCATGGGTAAAGAAGGTGAGAAACATGATAGAATTAAAGAAAGAAATCAGAGAAAAATATGAAAGTGGCGTACGTGTGGCTGAGCTTGCCAGGATGTACGGGAAGCCCTATTCAACGATCACTTCCATCGTGGGGAAGAAAAAGGAAATCAAGGAAGCTGATGTTGCGAAAGCGGTAAATGTGCTAACGAAACAGAGATCGTAAATAATCGAAGATGTTGAGAAGTTGTTGTTGGTGTGGATCAACCAAAAACAGTTAGCGAGAGATAGTGTGGTGCAGTCGATAATTTGTGAAAAGGCAAGGCAGCTGCATGCCGATCTTGTAAAGAAAATGCCTGGAACGAGTGCTGATGTTAGTGAATTTAAGGCCAGCAAAGGCTGGTTCAAAAATTTGAAGAAGCGAAGTGGCATACACAGTGTTGTGAGGCATGGTGAGGCTGCAAGTTCAGACAAACATGCGGCTGAAAAATTTGTGCATGAATTCAAGGAGTACATAGAGGCTGAAGGATTCCTCCCCCAACAAGTGTTCAATTGTGATGAAACAGGCCTCTTTTGGAAGAAAATGCCAAAGAGGACCTACATCACACAAGAGAAAAAGACACTACCAGGACACAAGCCTATGAAAGACAGGCTAACTCTCTTGTTCTGTGCTAACACTAATGGGGATTTCAAAGTGAAGCCTTTACTGGTGTATCACTCTGAAAATCCCAGTGTGTTCAAGAAAAACAGTGTCGTCAAGAATAAATTGTGTGTGATGTGGAAGGCTAACAATAAGGCATGGGTCACGAGGGAAATTTTCCCTTCCAAACAATAATAACTTCTCCTCCCTTTCCCCTCCTCCCATCTTCCATACACCAACAAGAGTCTTCAATAAAGGTAAGTGTGATGTTATTATTGCTTTATATTGATTTGTCATTCTTTTCTGTATGTAAATCTATATTTAATCTCTAAAAAAAATTATTTTTTGTTAATACTTTTGAGTGTCTGGAATGGATTAATTGGATTTACATTATTTCATATGGGGATAATGGTTTCGGTTTTCGTGAATTTCGGTTTTCGGCAGACTCTCTGGAACGAATTAATCACGAAAACTGAGGATCCACTGTATATACCGAATAAAGAATAGACCTGCTTATTTAATATCAAACACAACAAACCAATAATTCTTCTTCATATATATAATGTTGAATAATCAGTTATGGCAGGTAAAGAAGGAATATAAATGTATAAATTCAAGGATTATGTGGAGTCAAATAAAGGTTGGATGTGAAAAGTGGGTTATAGTAAGTGTTTATGCACCTGGAGAAGAAAGTGTAGAGGAGAGAGAGAGATTTTAGGAAATGTTGAGTGAGTGTGTGGGGAGTTTTGAAAAAAGTGAGACAGTAATTGTGGTTGGGGATCTTAATGCTAAAGTGGGTAAAAATGTTGTGGAGGGAGTAGTAGGTAAATTTGGGGTGCCAGGGGTAAATGTAAATGGTATGTGTAGAAAGAGGCTTGGTAATAAGTAATACATATTTTATGAAAAAGAGGATAAATAAATATACAAGGTATGATATAGCACGTAAGGAAAGTAGTTTGTTGGATTATGTATTGGTGGATAAAAGGTTGATAGGTAGGCTTCAGGATGTACATGTTTATAGAGGGCACGGATATAACAGATCATTATTTGGTTGTAGCTACAGTTAGAGTAAAGGTAGATGGGACAAAAGAAAATGGCAACAGCAATAAGAGAGAGGTAAAGTGTATAACTAATTGAGGAGGAAGTGAGGGTGATATATAAGCAACTATTGGCAGAAAGGTGGGCTAGTGCAAGTATGAGTATGGGGGTTGAAGAGTTGGGATAGTTTAAAAATGCAGTATTAGAATGTGGGGCAGAAGTTTGTGGCTATAGGAGGGTGGGTCAGGAGGAAAGAAGTGAGTGGTGGAATGAAGAAGTAAAGGTGTGATAAAAGAAAAAGGTAGCTTATGAGAGGTTTTACAGAACAGAAGTGTTAATAGAAGACCAGAGTATATGAGTAAAAAAGGTGAAGAAGTGGTAGAGAGTGCAAAAGAAGAGCAGATGAAAGAATGGGAGAGGCTCTGTCAAGAAATTTTGCTGAAAATAAGAAAAAATTTTGGAGTGAGATAAACAAGGTAAGAAAACCTAGGGACGAATGGATCTGTCAGTTAAAAACAGAGTAGGGAGTTAGTAGATGGGGAGCTGGAGGATTGGGTAGATGGCGGAATATTTTGAGAAACTTTTAAATGTCGATGAAAAAGGAGGCGGTAATTTCATGTACTGGCCAGGAGGTACAACATCGTTTAGGAGTGAAGAAGAGCAGGATGTGAGTGTGGAGAGGTGCGTGAGGCATTACGTAGAATGAAAGGGGTAAAGCAGCTGGAATTGACGGAATCATGACAGAAATGTTAAAAGCAGGGGGGATATAGTGCTGGAGTGGTTGGTATTTTTGTTTGATAAATGTATGAAAGAGGAAGGTACCTAGGGATTGGCAGAGAGCATGTATAGTTCCTTTATATAAAGGGAAGGGGGATAAAAGAGAGTGTAAAAATTATAGGGAATAAGTTTACTGAGTATACCAGGTAAAGTGTATGGCAGGGTTATTTTGAAAGAATTAGAGGTAAGACAGAGAGTAGGATTGCAGATGAGCAAGGAGGCTTTAGAGTGAGTAGGGGATGTAGATCAAGTGTTTACAGTGAAGCATATATGTGAACAGTATTTAGATAAAGGTAGAGAAGTTTTTATTGCATTTATGGATTTAGAAAAGGCATATGATAAAGTGGATAGGGGAGCAATGTGGCAAATGTTGCAAGTGTATGGAATAGGTAGTAAGTTACTGAAGGCTGTAAAGAGTTTTTATGAGGATAGTGAGGCTCAGGTTACGGTGTGTAGGAGAGAGGGAGATTACTTCCCGGTAAAAGTAGGCCTTAGACAGGGATGTGTAATGTCACCATGGTTGTTTAATACAGTGGACCCTCGGTTAACGAAAAAACTTCATCCCAGAAGCCTGCTCAAGTGCCATTACCGAACGAATTTACTTCCTTAAGAAATAATGTCACGTAGGTTAGTCTATTTCAGACCCCCAAAAATACACTTCCACATGCACTTACAATATTATACTTACATAATTGTACGATTTCCGGGGTATTCGTTAACCGAGGGTCCACTGTATATTTATAGATGGGGTTGTAAAAGAAGTAAATGCTAGGGTGTTGGGAAGAGGGGTGGGATTAAATTATGGAAAATTAAATGCAAAATGGGAGTTGACACAGTTACTTTTTGCTGATGATACTGTGCTTATGGGAGATTCTAAAGAAAAGTTGCAAAGGATAGTGGACGAGTTTGGGAGAGTGTGTAAAGGTAGAAAGTTAAAAGTGAACATAGATAAGAGTAAGGTGATGAGGGTATCAAACGATTTAAATAAAGAAAAATTGGATATCACATTGGAGAGAGGGATTATGGAAGAAGTAAATGTTTTCAGATATTTGGGAGTTGACGTGTCAGCGGATGGGTTTATGAAGGATGAGGTTAACCATAGAATTGATGAAGGAAAAAAGGTGAGTGGTGCGTTGAGGTATCTGTGGAGACAAAAAACGTTATCCATGGAGGCAAAGAAGGGAATGTACGAAAGTATAGTGGTACCAACACTCTTATATGGGTGTGAAGCATGGGTTGCAAATGCTGCAGCGAGGAGGAGGCTGGAGGCAGTGGAGATGTCCTGTCTAAGGGCAATGTGTGGTGTAAATATTATGCAGAAAATTAGGAATGTGGAAATTAGGTGTGGAGTTACTAAAAGTATTTGTCAGAGGGCTGAAGAGGGGTTGTTGAGGTGGTTTGGTCATTTAGAAGAATGGATCAAAGTAGAATGACTTGGAGAGCGTATAAATCTGTAGGGAAGGAAGGCGGGGTAGGGGTCGTCCTAGAAAAGGTTGGAGGGAAGGGGTAAAGGAGGTTTTGTGGGCGAGGGCTTGGACTTCCAGCAAGCATGTGTGAGCGTGTTAGATAGGAGTGAATGGAGACGAATGGTTTTTGGGACATGACGATCTGTTGGAGTGTGAGCAGGGTAACATTTTGTGAAGGGATTCAGGGAAACCAGTTAATTGATTTAGTTGGACTTGAGTCCTGGAAATGGGAAGTACAATGCCTGCACTTTAAAGGAGGGGTCTGGGATAGTGACAGCTGGGAGGGACAATTCTCAGCTGTCGTATCTGATCTCCTCTGCAAAGACAGTGATTATG
This sequence comes from Cherax destructor, assembly GCA_009830355.1. NCBI lineage: Eukaryota > Metazoa > Arthropoda > Malacostraca > Decapoda > Parastacidae > Cherax > Cherax destructor. Next base: position 3,610 of record WNWK01034219.1, on the reverse strand, counting down.
TATGAGTGTGGTGAAAGTGTTGAATGATGATGAAAGTATTTTCTTTTTGGGTCACCCTGCCTCGGTGGGAGACGGCCGACTTGTTGAAAAAAAAAAAAAAATTTGTTCTGACATCAACATATTATTTCTGTTTCCACATCACTTTAACATTTCTTAAATGCTAATTTTAACACTGTTTGGTTTTAACTAGATGGGGATCCCAGGTGTATCATGCCATTTTTTTTTTTTGCTTGTTGTTTATGCTTAAATACAGGCAGGCCCCACTTTACAGGGCTTCACTTTACAGTGTTTCACTAACACAGCAGTTTTCAATTACGTATACCCATTCTTCATTTATTCACACTTCCTACAATAAATATATTCACCACTCACTATAAGGTAAGGATAAAAATATTTTAAGGTAAAGAATGTGTATAATGTAAATGCATTTTTTAGGCCTAGCTATATTGCTCACTTAATATATGATAGTGTAAACATATCAGGCTTTTATATGCATTTGAAAGTGAAAAAAGGCTATGATTCACTTTACAGCAGAAGTCCAAAACCTAACCTGTTGTATAAGTGGGGCCCACCTGCATGCTGTATGTTTATACAGATACCCTAACCTAACCAACAATAAAATAAAATAAATATTTTCTGTGTACAGGAAACATTCAGAAATTAATACTGCATAATGAAAACACTAAAACTGCATAAAATTAGTATAAATTAAAAGAGCACATACTGTACATTAAGAATATAGATGTTTAGGTGAAAAGTATGCAATGGAGAAAGCAGTGGATAAAAATTATATATGTAAATACATTGAGAGTATGTCAGTGGGTAAGATAAATAAGTATGTGCGAGTGAGTGGGGAAAATAGAAAGAGGGTGTTTAGCATGATAGATTATTGAGTTATTTAACCCTTTGACTGTTTCGGACGTATATATCGTCTTACGAGCCAATGTTTCGGACGTATTTATACGCCTAAATTCTAGCGGCCTCAAATCAAGCAGGAGAAAGCTGGAAGGCCCACATGTGGGTCTGTGTGGTCAGTGTGCGCAGTATAAAAAAATCCTGCAGCAAGCAGTACATAATGAGAAAAAAAAACTGACCGTTTTTTTTAATTAAAACGCCGTCTTTGAGGTGTATTTTCATATAGTATTTATGGTTGTATTCTCTTTTTCATGGTCTCATTTGATAGAATGGAAAATATATTACAGGAATAGAGATGATTTTTATTAGTTTCATGATGTAAACGATCTTGAAATTGAGCTCAAAGTAGCGGAAATGTTCGATTTTTGCCAATGTTCAAAAGTAAACAAATCACACCATGCGTCCAATACACATCAACTGGTGAGTCTAATATTCTTTCACAAGTGCAAAAATATTATTTATACAGTTTTTACAATAATGCAATAGTCTGCATAACAATAAATCTTCTATTTTTGTGTGAATAAAAATCAAAATAGAAAGCAAGAGTAATGTAAGAGGGGCCTAAAGACATGACTAATGAACAGATAACATCTTATTTTAGTGCTAGGGATGTCTGCATTGTTTATTCTGAACCCTATTTTGAAATTGACATCTTTTTTATTTTGCATGAAATTGGCGAAATTGCCATTTTCTGACCACTTTATTGGGTAGTTGAAATCGGTAAATTGGTGATTTCTTGTACTCAATCGATAGAACAAATGGAGTTCTAAAGAAATAGCTATGAGTTTGGTCGACTGTCCCAATGGAATTGGCCTAAAATAGGGCTCAGAATCGGCGAAATCGCCGATGCGTATATATCACTGACATCGCTAACTTTGCGAGAGCGTAATTCCGTAAGTTTTCAATCAAATTTCATACTTTTGGTGTCATTACAATCGGGAAAAGATTCTCTATCATTTCATAAGAAAAAATAATTTATTTTTTCCAAAATGTTCCGACAGAATGACAGTTTCAGAATGGGGCCTCCGACAGTCAAAGGGTTAATGAAAAGTAAGCATGGGAATTATCTCCATAGCATTCCTACTGAATTGTAGGAAATATATTAGATGAAAAGTGAGAAACCACTTAGAGAGAAATATGAAACAGATATATACTGTAAAAAGATACACAAATGCAACTAATGAGACATTTTATTGTGGCAACGTTTCACTCTCCAGAGCTTTTTCAAGCCGTTACAAGCAATACATGGACACAGAGGGTATATACATACTCTCAAAGTGAGGTGTAATACTAGTGGTGGTAGAAGTAGTAGTGATATAAGTTGTAGTAGTAGTAGTAGTAATACAATAAGGTAGAACAATCAACTTGCACATGAGTAAAAGGTGGTAAAACAATTACTTGGGTAGTATTAAAACAGGTTAGACAAATATTTCTGAGGAGGTTGGAAAAGAGAAGGCCTGTAGCAGTGTTCCACATCTGCGATGCACTTGTTTGGTATTAGCAGGAGAGGCTATGTGATGGTAGGGTTTACTGTTTTCAGGAGGATTCTTGCTAAGACTTCAGAGATGGTGAAGCTGCCTTTATTTTGTTTAACTGTGTTAGAAACAGCGATAAGTGCTGATTCAAGGCACTTGCGTCTGCAGAAATCAGTTTCTTTGATTACTAATCGGGCGTCTTTGAATTTCATGAGATGATTGGTGGAATTTCGGTGTTGTACGCAGGCGTTGTTCAGGTTATCGTTCCTACATGCATTAATGTGTTCTTTGAGGCGTGTTTCGAGGTTTCTTGCCGTTTCTCCTACATAAATCCTGTCGCAGCCTCCACAGGGTATAGTGTAAACCCCCGCGTTGACTGGTTCATGATGCTTGGATTTTGTCCTGGTTAGATCCTTTATAGAAAGTCTGGAAGCGATGGCGACTCTGGTGTTAGATTTAGCAAGTACTTTAGAAATGTTCGATGCAACCTGGCTGTTGGGAAGAATTATAACTTTGTTTGGAGTGGTGTTGGTGCGTGGAGAATTAATGATCTGAAGAGCTCTCTTCTTGCAATCTTTGATGAAAAAGGAAGGAAAATGTAAATTAGTGAAGGTTTGGTGAATGTATGTACATTCCTCGTCAAGAAACTCAGGACTGCAAATTCGGTAAGCTCTGTAGCCCTGTGGAGAGAGGTGCGACTCTCACCACTGGGGTCCGGGGTTCAGACCCGGACGAACTACTAAAAAAAAAAAAAAATACATACAAAAAAAAAAAAAACTCTTAGGAAAAATCCGATGATGATGCCTCCATGCACCAACACTACTCCAAACAAGTTATAATTCTTCCCAACAGCCAGGTTGCATCGAACATTTCATTTGTATGTGCCGCGCACATACAAAGGCCATAGCCCGCCACCCACGCTCCTCCCATTCACATTGTCACGCAGTCTATCATTGTTTATGTTTGAGTGAACATCACCCCAGGAGTTCATACAAAACATTTATTAACAATTCATTGTTTTTGGCCCTTGATTATTGTGTCTGACTACTAAATAAGCTACCATGGGCCCAAAGAAAGCTCCTAGTGCCAGTTCTTTGGTAAAGAAAGTGAGGAACACCGTAGAAATGAAGAAAGAAATAATAGAAAAATATGATAGTGGTGTACATATTGCCGAACTCGCCAGGATATACAAGAAAACCCATCAACCATCAGTTCCATTG